>CABHPQ010000390.1:24291-54725 GCA_902168405.1 Peromyscus aztecus
ACACACACACACACACACACAATAAGTACCCTACAAACAGACTAATAACCACACAGACTAAAGACAAAAGGAAGACACAGAAAGTAAAGTAAGGTGAATGATTTAAATTTGGCCTTGCTCTAGATAACTATTCCAAGAGAATGTTTTTTTCTCTCTCTCTCGCTGTCTCTATCTCTATCTATCTATCTCTGTCTCTATCTCTGTCCTTTTCTTTCTCTAATGTGACACTGATGCATTTTTGTGGTCCCTCTGATGTTTCAATGCATCATTAATACAAGGTACAAGTTCCCTCTCATATCTAGAAGATAACATCTAGTAGTAGGCTTCCTAGTATTGGCTGTGGATTTCTGTAATAATCCACATAGTATGGTTATTATTCCCATGCTATTTTACTAACATTCTGCCTATTTTTAGTATATTCTACTAGCTTAAAAGTCTTTTCTTTTTATTAATTTTCAGAGTAGAATCATTCTACTCCAAATACTGGAAATTATTATTTAATAATATTTGTATACATTCAAAATACACATGATGAAATTCTGATTCAATATATTAAATTATAATGAAATAATTAAAATATAATAAATATAATAATCAAATATTACAATATATTATAATATACTATGGCTGTATATTACAATTATCTATGGTCATTTTAAAACATTTTGACTAGAATCCCCAAAGATATAGTCTACTTAACATAAATAGAAATTAAGTTCCCAGCTTATTTTAAAAACTTGATTTATTTCTCCAAAATCACATTTGATGTATGGATAATATATCAATGAAAACTGTATTTCTACATCAACAGGTCTTCCGTTCAACTTTGATAAGAATCAGTTTGGTGTTCTCCTGTGCAGCAGGCCAGCTGTAGATAGACATTTCAAAAAGCTAAAGGAAAGGATTTCAGATATTTTTATCATATTGGAATAGTAAGTGTTTCAGAAGATAAATATCTAATTTAATATCTCATTTAAATGTATGGAATAAGTGCATGCATTAAAATATAACTTGATATCCCATTAATAATTACAAGTGATAAAGAGTGAATACACTAAAATCTGCTTTCTTTTTCAATGCTAGCTTGCGAAGATTTGGAGAAAATCCTATGACATTTAGATGTTTATAAAACAATACTTTGTGAAGAAACCAAACCCAATGTATGAAGTAATTATCAAATATAAAAGCAAGGAACAATTCTGTGAACCAATTCCGTTTTTAGCCTTGCATGGATAAAGATGAAATGCTCTCGGTATGTCCATTCTAACTGAATCTCATCATACTTCTTGTTCTATAAATGTCAATACTATTCATAGTGTCTAGTTTTATGGGAAATATTCTACTTCCCATATTCAAATCGATTTCCAAGTGAAATGCTTTTACCCTTAAGCAGTGAGACACAGATCTTTTTTTTATTTTTCTATTCTTCCTGATATGACTGATACACACACACACACACACACACACACACACACACACACACAACTTACTGAGTCCGTTTTTTGTTGTTTTTGTGTAAATGGTTTCAAGGCTGTCCACTCGGCACTGAACAATAAATTAACGGGCTCACTCCTGGCTAAGGCTGATTCTTACCAGAAAGTTTGTTGTGACACAGCCCTGCCTAGAATAGGCTGCATAAACAAGGTCAGAGCACTGGCAATATCAATAGAGATGGTAAGGTGGAAGGAGGGAAATTTCATGGGGTCCCATCCTAAGACAAAGAACTACAGGTATCCTTTCTCATATCTGTCAATTTATCTATTTTTCTTAAATATATTAATGTTCTCCATGTGTTTCTTTCATCGCATCCCCAGTACCATTATAAATTGCTGCAGTTTACTCTATGAAAATTCTGTTTCTTCTCTATTCAGGTATGATTCTTATCTATTTGAAAATACACTGGTAGAGATAAGATCACCTTGGGCTTGATTGAGTCACTAAATGACTCAAGATATCATTACCTTTACAAATCACTGGAAGTTGAAAGAAGAGAACCACAACAAAAAAAATGTAAGTTGCTAATAGAAGAGAAAAATGCAATATTTGAATGAGAAATAGTATGAATTCTTTGCCTTGACAGTGAATTGTTCTCACATGGACTTTAATTTTAATTAAAATTAAAATTAAAAATATAAAATTAAAAATAATAAGTAAAAGTAAAAATATAAAACCTGCAGAACCAAGAAAAATATTGGATAAGACTAAGAAATTCTACATGCTTAAAGATAACGGGTGAATGAAAGACTATTTTACACTTCAAAAATCTAGAATAAAGGATTTTGAATTTTTTTCACATCATAAAAAGGATGCACCTGAAGGGATAAATATGTAGAATTAAAACAGTATGCAATTTATCTATGCATTAAAACCTAGCATATATACCATTAATAAATGTAGCTTCTAAGTTTTGATATACAAGGTTAAATAGAACAATATGAAAAAAAAAACACTGTGTACATCATCACAATGTCACTTCAATAGGAGCAAACAACTGATCAAAGAAAAATGGACAGTGGGCTCAAGTGTTTATGATTGTTGTTTTCACAGTGGTGAGGGATCGAAAAGATATCAAATGAATATAGGATCTCTAGCCCTTTGTAGATATTTACTTCTCTAAACTCTCTGTCTAAATTTCAGAGGTAGAATAATAATTAAAGAAAATGTCGTTTTTGGTTTTTTTCTAGGTAAAACTTTTCATTATGTTAGAATTGGGGCAGGCAGCAGCATTCTTTTGTATTGCATGAGTCCTTCTGCTTGGATTCTTCATTAAGCTCAAATCAATTAAGGTCTGTCCTCTGGCTCTCCTTCTGCACATGTAGTGATACAAGATCTCAGGTATCAAATTGCAATGTGAAGAGGAAAATGAGTTGAGAGTTAGGGAAATAATCACAGTTGCACTGAATGAGAATACCAAACTCCAAACACTTTGTGAAGCAAAACTCTTAGTATAGACAGGTGCAGTTTTCCTAAAATACTGCAGAACATTTAGAAACGATGAGACAAAGACAAAATAATATAAAAGATAAGTTTAAAATGGCAGGATATGAATAACAGGATGCTTGCAAGAAGAGAAGAATCATGTATTAACATAGTTTAAAAATAGAAGACACAAATACCCTGGAAATTAAAACTAAAATTTAGGTTTGAAAGGGTTTCTAGGATGCCACATGAAACACATAATTTAAAATATAAATTTAGAACACAGTTAATGCTACTATAAAAAAATAAGACTTTCTGAAAGTTTTGTAAGGCAAATAGCTGATTATCTCCATATCAATGAGATCCATTGTTACCATTTTCAGTAGAAACATGGTTTTAGTAATGCATTGCAACTACATTTTCATAAATTTATGACTTCAGATCTCTTGGGGAGAGCTCTGACTATTTTCTAGAATCAGTTTTTCACACACAGACAGTGCTGTGTTTCTAAAGGGTGTGGAGGAGCCTGAAAGTGAGTCTTGAAAGCATGATCCTTAACAATAACTCTTTTAGGAATAACCATGTAATCACATTTGTAAATATGCGGCATGAAAGCAAGAGAGATAGCATAGCAATTACGAGCACTTACACCTCTTCCAGAGGATTCGATTTGGTTCGCAGCACTCATATATATCAGTTCACAATCACCTACAACCCCAGCTTCAGGGGATCCAATGCTCTCTTCTGATCTCAGGAAATTTGTATACACATTGTGTACACACACACACACACACACACAGAGAGAGAGAGAGAGAGAGAGAGAGAGAGAGAGAGAGAAAACTGTAACATGATATAATATTTTAATAGTATGATGCTTACTTTACTATATTCTGGCCACAAGAATATTTTTAAGTCTTTTTCTTCACAAAATAACTTAATCACAGAAAATGGTTGTATACTACAGGCATGATGAACTAAAATCAATGACAATAACACATGACTAAAAGAATACCTTTGAGGAAAAACATTCAGTAACCCAAGTAAATTAATTTTATGCCTACAGTAAGGTGAAAAATCTAGGCTCACCATTCACCTACATTATACCAGTAGAAGGCACTATATAATTCAGATTATTTAAGTAATTTCATTTTAAAAATTGTAATTGATATTCCTTGCCAGTTCCTTGTAAATTCAAAACAGTTTTTAATATAAATGCTACGACACCTTCCCTCTCTATTTAGGGGATTTACTTCACTCTGGCAGTGTCTAGCAGTTTAACAGAGAAAGGCAGATATTGTCAATCCACACTGGTTTCAAATTGACTGTTGTTAATAAGTGAAAATGGTGTCTCTTTTTTGTGTAGTCTCTTATAAACAGAACTAATGGAGCTAGTGATAGAGCTTTCAAGGTCAATTCTCAATTCCCTTGCATTTTAATTTAAAGGGACTTCCACTTCCTTTAATTACAATTCTAAAACTCTTCACTAATAGGATGTTATTCTTACCCCATTCTTTAACATGTCTCTTTCTCTACTTGTATAAACATATTCTGTAGCTGCTTATGTCTCCAAAACACAAATTCACGATGAATTCTAGTACAAAGTTGCATACTTATTTTCTCTGCTAAAATTTAAGGTCTTAGTTAAAGTTCATCATTTTAACAGTTAGCTGTGGGAAATTAGCTAATGAAACTTTCCTGACAAGGCATTGCCAAGTAAACAGAGTCATTTGTCCTTGCTAAGCAATGCACAACAGCTAAGTACTTAATAAAACAGTTTCTAAAAACAATGCTGTGATGAAATCCACAACTAAGAGATCAACAGATACCCCATTCAGATGAAAAGATCTGATGTACTAGAATAAAACTGCAGAACAAAGTGGGGTTAAAAGTTTAAATGATCCTTAAGCAATGCAATGAGCTCTCTGACAATAAGCAAACTGTAGAGGAAATTATCACTAATATAAATCACTTCATAAACACATATACAAGTGGAAGTTGTATCCTGTATTTTATTCGGAAAGAGTACTCTGTTTACCTGAAATTGTACAGTTCCAGCAAAGAACTCACCTGAGTTCTGTGGTATGCTTCCTTGTAAGTCTTCCAAAGACTGATATAAGACCCAAACCTATTTAACTCCTGGAAGAAAACATATATAGGAAACATTTCAAAATACTTGTCTGAGCAGTGGTTTTATTTATTTTTTCACATAAACTCGGAAACGCAGAAAATAAAGGTGAAAGTTTACAAATGGGATAGCATAGTAGTCCAAAATTTCTGCACAACAAAAACAACAACAACAACAACAAAAACCTACTAACAGATGAAGTCAAAGGGGAAAAACTATGTGTGAATCACCCCAGAATATCAAAAGAACACCAAAGAACTCAACAGGAAAGAAACTATTAAAATTAGAAAGAACAAATTACCTGAATGGCATTTGTAACAATATGTGCAAATCAGGTATAGGCAAAATTAAAACCACAATGAGTGTTTTGAATGTTGACTTCAAACAATAATACCATTTAAAAAAGCAAATGTTTGTGAAGATTAAAAAAAAGGAACATTCCACTATGGTGTTTTAAGTCAGTGCAACCATCATGGGAACAATATCTTCATAAAAGTAGAAACAGAATTACTTACCATAGGGTCCTATATCCTAATAGTACATATTCAGAAGATTTGTCAGTCTGCAAACATGATCAATGCTCCCACATTTATTGCAGTACTATTTGTAATAACTAACACAAAGAGTCAAACTAAATGTTCCTCAGTGGATGAAAGTGTAGCATGTTATATATGCTCATAGTTGAATATTATTCACATATAAAGAAAAATTAAATACAGTCAGAATTGTTTACCACAGTTGAGGCTGGGGTGATATAATGTTAAGTGAACTAAGGTGTGCAAAGGCAAATATCTTATAATCTCAATTATTTGCAAAAATATAATGAAAAGTATGTCTGCGGGAAGAGGAGTTTGCAATTAGATAGGAGAAATAAATTCTAATGTTCAACAGCACCGTGTGGGGAGGAATCTGGTTATTATTTACACCTGTGCCATACATTGGTTCAGGTTTTCATGATCAATTCACCAGTCAGAATCACATCGATCTATTTTTATTTTTTTATTAAAAAATTTTCTTTCATTCATTTTCACACCAATCAAAGATCCCTGCACTCATATTGGTGTCTATCCTAATTGTCATCATAGAACCTACATCTGGTGACTGATGGAAGCAGATACTTGGCCAAGATCCTGGAGTTCAGTTGAATAGAGTGAGGAAGGATTATAAGAGGAAGGAGATGTCAGAATCATGATGGGAAAAAACACAGAAATAGCTGACCCAAGCTAATGGAGACTTAATAGTTGGCACTGTTTATCCCTTGTTCTTATGTCTATCTTCTTTAACTTTTGGGGGTATTGGCATAGCTATTAGAAATGAGGGAACTGTGCGTGTTTATGATTCTGTTTCATTCCTTGTTCCTCAAAGGTTCTCATTAACTCCTGATAGCTTCTATGTAATAGCATTTCTTTAAAGCTCTTACGGTTAAAATCATTCTTTCCAGGACAATTATGTAAATCTGTATCACTAAACTTCATGACCTACTGTGCCTCTTCAGGCCAGCATAGTGAAAGTAACGAGAGCAAGTAACACACACACTCTCAGGGTCATGCCCAGAATCATGCAGCAAACTGTCCACAGGTCTTTGCTAAGTGGGTCAAGGTCTCCAGGGGCCTTGACACAGGAGAGTTGTTTGTATTATTCTTATTCTCAGGCATTGTTCCTCAAGGAAGCCACATGGCTCGAACCACCTAAGGAAATGGTAGATGTTTAAGGTGTTAGCCCTGCTGATTGCCTTGATCAGACGGTTCTAGTTGTAGACATATGGTGGAATGTCAGAGTTCACTCAGTAATAGGCACAGCTCTTACTTGTCAGCCTGCTTTCTATTTGTCTTTGTATTCTCAGGATGCTCCTTACTTTATTCCCTCCTCAGATGCACACTTAAATATTTTTATCTAACATTTTAAAGTTCTGCTATCAACAAGTTGTAACAGACTGTCTAATTTTCAGGTTAAAATAGAAAAATATATTTTTGTAAAATCAAAAAATTCAGGAAAAATCCAGGAGTCATGTTTACAACAGGTAAATATGTCCTTATTTAAATCAGAACTCTTCTAGGACACAGATCTTTCTACATTTATTGAAAATTTACAATTTATCCTAAGGTTCATGGCAGGATTGGGCTGAGAAGAATAGCTATAGCAGTTGATAATGTATCATAGCTGGTGCAGGTATACCAAGACATTTGGAAACAGACGTTCTCTGTGACATTGCTTCTTTTTAAAGTAGCTCCACACACAGTCAGTCATTCGTTCAGTCTTTCTACAATATCTTGTAAACCTTTTACTATATTTCACAGGAGTTAAGGAAAGATTAACAATTATGGTTCTAAATAAGAGGACTTGACTAGAATTCAATCAGTTAATTGTGCATATAAAATAAACAAATATTTTTTTCTGTATTATTCATAATTCTTGTGAATGTAAACACGTTAAATTATATATGCAATATTTAGAAGGTATTAAGTATATTACTTTCTCAAGAAAGATATTCACAAATTTCTGGGCTAGTGTTTTTTTTTTGTTTGATTGTTTTTTTTTGCTTTGTTTTGTTTTTGTTTTGCTGTAGATTCAAAAGAGCTCTTAATCTAGTGCAGACAGCTACATTGTAGTGATGCATTCTGTCTCAGTTCCAAGATTCTATATACATATAATATTTTATTTAGTTTACTGATTATTGAGAATATTATATAATTTCATCATTCATTCATTCCTTTTTCCTCTCTCCAAACCTTCCTATATACCAATGTTTACTCCTTTTCAAATTCATGTCCTCTTTGGTGTGTGTGTGTGTGTGTGTGTTTATAGAATTTATCTCTCTTTAGATAGATATTCTAGCTATATAAATACAACCTGTCCAGTCTACAAAATGTTTTCTGTACGCAAGTTTCCAAGGCCGATTATTCTGTTTGGTAGCCATTTGCTGCTGTGCTCTCCTCTGGGGAGGATTATTTCCTCCTCTCTCATCATCTCCTTAGTTGTCAGTAGTTGTTTCTAGAAGGGCTGTGGACTCTTGCCCACCCCATCCACAAAACACATCTATTGTCATCCTTGTTCAGTTCCCATTTAGGGAGTCAAGTCGGTGAGGCTTCATGGTTGCAGCCTCTGACATTTTTAGGAGACATAATCTCACAACAAACTCCCTGGTTCTTACAATCTTTCTGCCTTCTGTTCTACGAACCCTGAGCCTAAGGTGTAGGAGCTCTGCTGTAGAATTAATCACTGGAATTGAGCTTTGCAGCACTGCATTTTGATTGGTTGTGATTTTCTATAATCGTCTCCATCTGCTGCAAACCTGCAATGGCAAATTTACTAACTCAGCACAATTCCTAACTACATTCTAAATATGTATCCCTATATCCACATGGGAGTGTGTCCTTATCCTGCATTGAGAAAACTTCTCTTTGTGACAGAGTAGACCATTAAAATAAAACCACGAAGTATTAAAAGTTTGTTTGCAATTTTATTTTTACTTATTTTTATATCTTGTGTGAATTATATTTGGATTAGAAAGGAAAAAACACAAAATGACAACCATGAAACTCAAAAGAAAGTACAAACTGGAAAATATCTCCTAACACAATTGATCTCCGTTTAGAAACAATAGCATCCATATTATCAGAGAACATCTGAAGGTACACACCAAGTGTGGCCTTGGAGCAAGACGTACCATCATCGTGTACTTTGGAAACATTGCCTGTGAAAAGAAAGCTGTGACAAAAGCATTCACAGAAGCTACTCGGATATTCTGTTTATTGCATGGATATCAGCAGCAGTTTTCCTTCCACTCCTGAAACAAGTTGAAAAGAGAGTGATCTAAAAATTAATATCAACTTTTGTATTCCTTGACTTATTCATAAGGTATTAGACAAATAATTCATTTTGCTCTTCTCTAGTATCTATTCGCTTTTAATATAAATTAAACAAAATTTCAGTTTCCTTTTTTCTCAGATAAAGCAAAGTGAGGACTGAAGAAGTATATATAATTCACATTCTTCTCAGAAAATGTAAATTATAATGCGCATATGTTTAATTTTATATGACTTTACAATATCTTTTTTTTTTTTTTTGGTTTTTAAAAGAGGGTTTCTCTGTGTGGTTTTGGTGCCTGTCCTCAATCTCACTCTGTAGACCAGGCTAGCCTCAAACTCACAGAGATCCACCTGGCTCTGCCTCCCAAGTGCTGGGATTAAAGGCATGCATTGCCGCTGCCCAGCCTACAATATCTTAATAATTCCAGCCCAGAAATAATATTTTAAATATCCCTCATTTTACAAGTGTATCATTCTAAAATTTTAATTGTGCTTATAGTCCTCCTAACATTTTTCAGAATCATTGAAAATTGACTGGAATTTGCCAAATTTGTTTTATTTCACTAAGTTACTACTCTCAACTTGCATCTGAAACAATCCTTTCTATTGAAGTGAAAGATTGCATTGATGGCAGCATGTTTTTGAAAAGAATATGTAAAAAGCTTTCAAATTATCTTTATCCTATTAAACTTGACCTTGTGTAACATACAATATAAAGAAAAAGTAAAGCAATGGGCCCAGCGGTTAATAATTAATTGTGTTCTATAGTTAAAAGGCTAGGAGTACATAATATGAAATCAGTTAATTAGGTACCAACATTTGGAAGTAGTTTTAGAATAATGAACAGAGAGGTCAGTGACTTGGAGTGTTAAACATCTTAAATTATTGGGATTCCAGATGTACACCAGATGCTGGTCTGAGAAAAATACATTCAGTGTGCTTTCCTTGCAGTGTCCTCTCAAGTCTTTCTAGCTCTGATAATAGACCAGAGGATATGTCTACACATTTCAAAGTAATTTGCCATAATAAATGCTTTCCAACTGAGGAATTTAGAACATTATATATGTGTTAATACATTCTTAACCATATGTTGTAATGATTGACAGATGAATTTGAATTTGTTTTATGCATTTGGATACACCTATTATTTAGGAATTTAAACTTAAGTCAAGTTAGAATTGATTATGGAAGATAGCATAGAGAAAATATAAGTTATGATATTAATATAAGAATAAAATACAGGTATATAACATCACTTCTAGGAGACTTTTTAAGAATAAGTGTTCACATAAGTAATCTTTGATAGCTGTCTACAGAGTGTGAATTTCTCTGTGGCACTAAAATATTCCATTTCCTCTCAGGCACTTGCTATAAATGTGCATGACAACTGCTTTCATGCAGGTGAACAAAAGAATAACATTTTAATCCTCACACTAAAAGAAGACTTGGTCACAGAGAGACGTGATTTCAATTATATCATAAAAAATAAAGTGGGAAAGAAAATTGTACTACTTACAGTGAGGTCACTTCCTACACAACGACATTTCTTTCTGTTCAACATACATCTTTCTGAAAAGGTAACATAATGTGATTGACAAGCTCTGGCACTTTACATATTCTTAAAGACCTCTGGATGCTAAGAGGAGACCTACACTATTGATCACTTTGCAGAGGAGGAAGTCTCTATCATTAAGGGGCTTGTTATTATGGATAGCATGAAAAGAAGATGACATATTTATTTTTCCTCTTTTTAAATGTCTTTGAAAACCCTTGCTCATACAGTGTATACTAGGGAAAATGAAATACTATATTCAAAATCCACCAAAATGCATATAAAGCCAAGATATATTGTCTCTTCTGATGTTCTCATAAACACATTTAATTAGGTCCTTATAAGTAACACTATCATGTTCTGGAGAGAATGACATATAGGAGCATTAAATTTGGGGAAAATTTATTTTGCTCATTTTCTACTCTACTGAATGACATTGTTTTTACTTAATTCTACCTGAAGTTAAAAAAATGTCTAATCCTTAAATATAAAAACATAATATCTTTATTTTAAACATAAAATATGTTATGCTTTAATGTATTCATAAAAGATTTCTATAAGTACCCATTCTTACTTACCAGGCCAAGGTCACCAAATATAGCTATGAAGAATGAAACCAGGCTCCAACTGGAGAGGCCATAGCATGATTGAGGCTGTGACGATTTCATTGACAGCAATCAGACTATTCATACTTTTATCAGAAACAGAATATAATGGCAGTTGCTGGGATCAATACAGGTGCAGTTGCCAGGTTACAGTGAAGTTTGCAAGCCATACAGGGTACACAAGATTAATGTCTAAGACCAATTGTCCTGTCAAGTTTCCATGCTTCCTTTACTACTAAGGGAACATACAGAGAAAAACAAAGGTGCCTGAACACTTCACTGCCTGAGGGAGTGCATCCATCTCTCAGGAACTAGAAGGCACATTGTGTCCCAGGAGTCATTGACTCTAACCTGAAAAAGCTATTACACATCCTCTCAAGAAAGCTAGGCCAGACCAACTGCATGGTTCCCTGGACATTTCAATATTAAACTTAAACAGTCTAATTAAATTGAGCTTTACCCGTTTAAAGAATTAAAAATTATCAAGAAGTTTACAAATTCTTTATTGAATAATAAATTACTTAGATGATATAATATAAAATTGACATTGCACATAGCTAATGACACTAAGTATTTATGTACAATTAATAAGTAATGACTGCCAGGTGGTGGTGGCTCAGGCCTTTAATCCCAGCACTCGGGAGGCAGAGCCAGGCATAACTCTGTGAATTCTAGGCCAGCCTGGTCTACAGAGTGAGATCCAGGACAGGCACCAAAAGTACACAGAGAAACCCTGTCTCTCAAAACCATAATAGTAATAATAATAATAATAATAATAATAATAATAATAGCTGAAAATTCAATCTACATTCTATCAAGTCAAATATTTATAATCTGCATCATTGCAAACCTCATTTTCTAAAAATAATTTGCAGTTTTCATATTAAAACAGTGTTCTCAAATAGTTGTTTAGGGAGTCATTTTAAATTATTTTTATTTTTCTTAGATAAGATAAGATGATGTTCATAAAATTATGACTGTAATGTCCTCAGTATTAGCAAAATTTTTGTAATTACTTTATATATCAATCATATTTAATCCCCTGAATATAACTATGGTCATGACATTAGATTCAATTTTAATATTTGCATTTCCAGAGCATGTATCACAATATAGAACACAAGTTTCACATGAAGAAATACAACATATTGTATATTACATAATATATGTAATAAATACACAAAATTGTTGAGAAATTATAGTCCCTCACTTGAGATCAGTATTTGCATGAGAAGCAAGTCTACACACTCTAGCTAGAAGTGTAGTCATGAACTGATTATAAGTGGGCTAGATCAAGAGACTTCCCTCTGTTACCCATGACAGATGTCACTATCAACATTGTACAGAATGATAGTAGACAAGAATAGGAGATAAAGAATCACAATAGAAAAGTAAAATGTGACAATATACTTCTTTGCAGATGATATGATTTTGTACACAGAAGACTCTACCAGAAAGCATTTAAAATTAATAAAGATTTTTGGTAAAGTGATAGTAGACAAAATTACCATACTAGCTCCTATAACATTCTTATATCAGTAGCCATTATTATAAGAACTAAGAATATTAATTCTGAGTGAAAGGATAAAATGCAAATGTAAAATTAATATGCTTAAAATAGTTGACCTGAAAACATATAAGATGGCTGTTTTCATTAGTTTTTTTTTCCAACTTAACATAATCGAAGTTCATTTGGGAAGAAGGAACAGCAACTAAAAGATGTTTCCATCTGATTCTCAAGTAGGAAAGTCTGAGGGACATTTTCTTGATAAATAATGAACGTGGGAATACACAACCTATTGTAAATGGTGTCACCTTGGGCATTTATTTGGCTTTTGGTTGTATAAAAAAGCAAATTGAGTGTGTCATGGAGAGCGTGGCAGTTAGCAGTGTTCCTGTATAGTTTTATTTTATTCCCTGCCTCCAGGTTCCTACCTTGAGTTTCTGCCCTGACTTTCCTTCCTAGTAGAATGTTAGCTACAAAATAAGGTTAAGTTTTTCCCCTTCCCTCTAGTTGTTTCTAGGTATGGTGTTTATCGCAATAGAAAGCCAAATAAGACAATTGTTTAAGTAAAATATTTCTTTTAAGTGTTAAATTTTAATGGAAATATTAATTTCCAGTCTTACGCATATAAAAAAAATCATTGTGTTTAAACACTTTGCAACAATCCCCCGAGAATATTTCAATGTTTTAAAGAAAATAACCAAGTAAACTCATTTAAAAAGTTACAAGTATTAAAACTCATTATTAATATAAAATAAAACGATTATTGTCACAGAAAACATATTTACTAAAGTAATGGCTTTTTTTCCAACTCTAAGGACATCTAGTGTGGGTTCTGCATATTGGCAGTGCTATTGAAGTAATAGAATATTATGTAAATTGGTGGAATAACTACAGTGGAAGTAATAAGGTAAAAAGAGAAAACAAGTTAAAAGGTTGATTTTCTAGAATAAACACATTTTGAAACCTGTGTTATGCTCATAGCATATTTTATGTATTTATTAAAATGTGAGGTGTTAAGTTTAAATCTTCTATCTATAGATTTGTAATGATAAGTAAGTGATGCCTTTTATAATAAACAGATCAACTGTTGACCTGCTGAAAATGTCATGATAAAAGGGCATTGAAGAGCTGGGTGGTGGTAGTGCAAGCCTTTAATTCCAGCACTTGGGAGTCAGAGTCCGAAAGATCTCTGAGTTCAAGGCCAGCCTGGTCTACAGAGTGAGATCCAGGACAGCCAGTCTATAAAGAGAAATCCTGTCTCAAAAAAACAAAAAAAAAGTGCATTAAAGAAATGTTTTATGCTCTTAGGAATGCCATCTTTATTAAAATGTCATCACTTTTTCACCTTACATTTCAGTGCCCTTTTTTTTAATTTATTTTATTTTATTTTACAATATAATTCAACTTTACATATCAGCCATAGATTCCCCCGTTCTCCCCCCTCCCGCCCCGCCCCCTCCCCCCAACCCACCCCCCATTTCCATTTCTCCTCCAGGGCAAAGACTCCCCCGAGGACTGAGATCAACCTGGTGTACTCAGTCCAGGCAGGTCTAGTCCCCTCCTCCCAGGCTGAGCCAAGCGTCTCTGATAAGCCCCAGGTTTCAAACAGCCAATTCATGCACTGAGCACAGGACCCGGTCCAACTGCCTGGATGCCTCCCAAACAGATCAAGCCAATCAACTGTCTCACCCATTCAGAGTGCCTGATCCAGTTGGGGGCCCCTCAGCCATTGGTTCACAGTTCATGTGTTTCCATTCATTTGGCCACTCGTCCCTGTATTCCATCCATCCCTGGTCCCAACAACTCTTGCTCACATAAACCCTCCTCCTTCTCGCTGATTGGACTATGTTCATAGCAGCATTATTCATAGTATCTAAAACCTGGAAACAACCTAGATGCCTGTCAACTGAAGAATGGATTAAGAAAATGTGGTACATACACACAATGGAGTATTACTCAGCAGAGAAAAAAAAAACAATGAAATCTTGAAATTTGCAGGCAAATGAATGGAACTAGAAAATACCATCCTGAGTGAGGTAACCCAGACTCAGAAGGACAAACATGGTATATACCCAGTCATAAATGGACACTAGAAGTAAATCAAAGGATAATCAAACAACAACCCACAACTGCAGAGAAGCTAGCTGACAAGGAAGATCCAAAGAGGGATGCATTGCCCTGGGAAGGGAAAATAAATGAGTTCTCCCTGAGGGAAATGGGGGTGAGGAGTGGGTAATGGAGGGTAGGCGATGAGGGAGGAGAACATAAGGGAATGAGATGTGTTTTCTTTGAGAAAGGACAAACCTTTGAGGGTTCTTAATGAGTGAACTCAGGGATGTGGAGAAGCAGAAAAATCAATAGTTACCAAAGCCCCCTAAACAGGAATAAGACAATGTCTATGAATTAAGAAAAATAAAATGAGAAAGGATATCTGAGAGTGAGAGGGGATTCAAGGAAGGGTTGTCCTGTGTTTTCCATGGAAGGGTTCCAAGGAAGGATTGCCATGGAAGGGTTCCAAGGAAGGATTACCATGCCTTGCTCAGTGGTCTTTTAGGAGAATTGTGAGGGATACTGGGTAGAAATTGAGGTGCTCATGTTTGCAATTGATCATTTTTAAATCCAGCATTAAACAATTACCTGGTCTACACACCCTTGAATGATTCTCCAGGAAACTGGAGAGTTGATCATGAATCACCTACTCAGGAAATTGACTAAATGATACAATTAACTTTTGTGTACTCTCTCCCTCAACTTTGCTTAGTTGTTTGTGAGTTATAGATCATGAATCTTCACTTGCTTGGTCTCAGGCTACCTGACTAGTTTACAACCTAGTATTGGCCATGTCCTACAGAGAGTTAATTTCTGTGTCACTATTAAATTTACATTGCTAAAACTATGCTCTTGATTCCTGAATATATTAAAGAATATTAGTTATAAGACTTGAAAAATCAGTCGTATTTCAAAAGTATCAATATTAACAAATTTTATGTCTGTAATTATTATGTAAATAATCCTGTCTTCCTAAGCAATTATCCACACACTATCATTGCTGAAATTATTCTTTAAGATTTTATTTTATTTATGAATATCTTGTGTGTGTTTGTGTGGGGGGGTGTACACATGTACATGTGCATGTGCATGTCTCTGTGTGTGTGTGTTCCATAAGTGTGCATGTGCCACCAAGACAGAAGAATGCAACAGATCCCTAGAGCTGTGACTTTCTGACAAGGGTGCTGAGAATTAAACTTGGGTCTTCTACCAGAGCACTAAGTTGTCTTAATCACTGAACAATCATTTCAGCTCCTAACAATGTTCTATAGACAATATCCATTATATTGCTAATTTCCTTTTATCTAGAAATATGTTTGAAATTCACATGGAAATGTTCTATAAACATGCAGAAAATAAATAATGAGGAAAGAAATTGTACTCTGACACAACAATTGTTTCAGGCAACAAGTATCACTTTATAATGACAGCCCCTCCTTCCATTCAAGGGTCTATTAGATAATGTGTCACATAGAAAACAATAGTATCTTTGGTTTTGTTTATTTGTTTGTTGAGAAGGAGGTCTCACTATCTAGCCTTGGCTACTCTTGAATGCAAAGATCCATGTGTCTCTGCTTCACAAGAGCTGAAATTAAAGGTATGCATCATCATGCCTACATACATATTTGTTGATAAAATTTAGATACATAAAATTGTTTCTTGGATTTAAAATGTGAGTGCAAAAATTCATATTTTAGCTCTAACATGCAAAAGTTTTGGAAGTTATGAATTTCATCATTAGAAGAAAGAGATGATCCAAAAAACAGAATGATTTTCATTATGCCCCCCAGTGAACTGAAATTAGAAGGCTTCTAAACACCCAGACTCCAAAGAGATAGATACATGCCATGATAACTTCCATCATAGCATCTGTGGACAGGAAACCCCTGGAGCCACAAGTAAGATCACTCATGTGAATATGCTGATAAACTACTAGAGTAAAGGAGTAGACTAAAAACTGAGACTCTCCAGAGGATCAATCTACTCCAGAATCTCATGTGAGTGTAGAAGAAAAATGCCTTTGAAGTATAAATAAGGAAAGAACAGAGTAGCCATTTTGTAATACTTTTAGAATATTCTCCACATCAAAGATCAACACACCAAGGGAAGCCATTATTGCAGAATTGTACTAGAAATAGAATAGTCACCTAAATCCAGCCTCTATTAGCTTTTCTATGGCTTCAGTCAGACAAATTTTAAAAGATGTAAGTCAACACTTTTCAGAGTCATTTTTTGGGGACATGGGACAATTCAAAGATTAGATATATGAACGTAAAATAGTTTTTCTCTTCACACTATATCACAATCCATTTCCATCACACCCCATAGTAATATCAGAAAATTATAATGTAAAGTGTTACATATTCAAACTCTGTTGAAAAATGTCTCCCATTCAAGTACTATCCAGCCCAAAACATGCCTATTTTCCATAATCAAATAAGATCCAGTACAGTCGGGTGATATTACCATAGAAAACAGTGCAACTCTCATGTCTCATTAGAGAAGCTTTTTCTGAAACAGTTGGGAACTGTTACTGAGATCCATAAGTGCTCAAATTGCAGAGAGTAAGTGACCATAGATTACCAAATCCCACCTGACACATCTACAATGTACCCTCACTACAGCAAAGGTTTAGGGAAATTCATGGAAAGAGGGGACAGAAAGGTTTGAAGAGGCAAAGACCAAGACAACTAACTGCTGCTGGACTATGGCCCCTAGATAAGAAAGGGAAAATGCACTCATGAACATTCAACAATATGGTGGTCTGAATCAAAGCAGCATATTACAATTCTATTTGACATGTCAGCATGGACTGGGAAAGTTACACATGACCCAACCTATACACGAAGAGCTAAAAGCAAGTAAGGACTGTTGAAAGAGGAAGACTCAGTCTTCACCAGGGATGAATCATAAAATCATATTCACAGAAGAAACACCAAATGGCTTCAACAGGATGTATGTACATATTAATTTGTTTATATAATAATAATAATAATAATTAAAGAAAAAGTTTCTATGACTTTGAAAGGGAGTTAAGTGGAAACATGAAGAGTTGGATAGAGGAGTAGGAAGGATGGAAATGATGTAAATACAGTACACTATACACAATTTTAAAACAGAAATTAAACTTTATTGTTAAAAAATAATAAGCACACTGGATTAAATTTTCTTATACACAAAACTGTATGACAGATTTGTAAAGTATAAATTTTACAACTATTATGAAAAACAGGAAAAGAAGAATGTTTGTCAGTAGAAATGACTTGCAAAAAATAAAAGAATTTCTTTAGAAGGAGTCAACATTATATATATAAAGAAGAACCAGGTAAGAAGTAAATGGAGGTAAATTAAAATATGCCATTCTCATGTGTTTAATATGCCTAATATAACTTGAAATATTAACACTAATGATCTTGAACAACTAAAATGTGGAAATTCATGTATGCTACAAGGATGTTATTAAGAAAATAAGTAAATTCAGCATTTTTTTCTAGAAAATACAATTGCTTCATTCAGGAAACTCTATAATATTATATGAACATAGAATCAGATTAGTTATACTCATTATACTTAGTACACACTCAAATTCAGAGGTAATCACTACAGTAAATTTAGTTTGTATCTATCTATCAATCATTCTATCTTTATATATCTATCATCTATTTTTAGTGTATTATAAGTTTATTCATTTGTTTTTAGGTATATATCTATGTTAAATATATCTATGCATTTATACATTTATAGGCTTTCTATATATAATGTACATATGAATATATATTCATAATGCATATATAAATATATATATATATATATATAAAGAGGCAGAGATCAGAAAAGTTAATATAAAAAATTGTATTAAACTCTAGAAAGCAGAGTATAAGAATTAGTATATACTAAAAGAAAATAATTATGAGTATAACAAGTAGGAAACAGTTTAAATGGAATTTCCATTCATTCAACTACGTTAGTAAACCATTTAAAATAATATGTTATCAATACAATAAATGCATTGCACAGACTGATAGTGAGGCAAATAAAAGCAAACCTCAACTGGAAGTTTTACAACTCCTATTGCAATGTTAAATTAACCCTGCTAAGTACAATAGGATAGAAAAGACATTAATCAAAAGCTAGCCAATGTACTATATAAATTTAGAATAAATTAACTTCAAAAAAGGAACTAAAGAAGATAATTTAACTTAATATATATTACAAAGATAGACTCTTCATAACAAAATCACAGTAGAAAATAGCCACCTAAGAACATCATTTGAAATAACACAGCAGAAGCTTGTAGAAGAAAATGCAAGAAAACAAATGCCATATAATTAGTAAGGGACTTTACCGTCTGTTTTTTCAAGAATTTAGTAATCCAATAATAATAGCTATTATTAGCATGATTTAACTCCAAAGACCCATCATCCATCTGCATCTAACTGATATTGTAAATAACATTTCATTTAGCAACATAAGGACAAGCATTCATCCCAAGCTCAAGTGGAACATTCACCAATATATACAACATCCTCAGTCTCAAAAACCATTGAGAATTTTATAAGAAGGAAAATTAATCATAGTATTCATCAAGACTAAATTGGATGGGGAATGAAGTAGAATTCAATAGCTGAAAAATAACTACAAAATTTTAAAACATTTAGAAATACAAAAGCACATTTCTACATTACATATTGTCAAGGAAACCTAAAGAAAATTTAAGGTATATGTTGAAGAAAACTAATGTATAGTCCATCAAGGTTTATATAAGACAAGGGGGGAGAAAGCTTGCAACTTGAAAATAAAAATATATTACAAGATAGTAGAACTGAAGTTGAAACTGTAAGCTTTTATCTTAGCAAACAAGAGGAGGAAAAGATGATAATACTAAAGCAAACAGAAAAATAAAATTTTATGTAGGGAAAAAAATCAAAGAAATTTGAAAAGAGAAAAATCTATAATACACAAAGCTCATTATTTGAAAATACCTATAACATTTATTAAAAAAAAAAACTAGACTCTTCCCAGGATAAATAAGAAAGAAAAAGGCAAAGAAGTTATTACTATTATAAATAAGAAAGTGTGCTTTGCTATTGATTCTACATGTATTTTAATAAAAATAAAAGCTATTAACAACCCCTTATCTACAATTTTATTCTCTTACATGAAATACGTCATGTCTTTGAAAACAAGCACACTCTTAGTATTTGTATAAATAGCCATAAACAGCAAAAGGGGGTGGTGTCTACACAAGGCATTGAATAAGCAATGTATAACCTTCAAAAAGTCAATGAGTTCCATGATGAATTCTTCCAAGGAAGGTTGAGAAAAGTATTGAGTTTGGGTAATATATGTAATATCAATACTTACTAACACAGTTCATGGTGCTTGCATTACTCTTAAAGCATATTCAGGCTAATAAAGCTCAGTATGACTAATGAATAAAAATTCAGTATTTGTCAACAAATTGCTAGCAAATCAAATCCAACAATGTGCCAGTGTAATAAGAATCTATCAACACAGGAAATTCATTACATGTATTTATTTTGTCTAACATTCAGAAATTAATCTCTGCAGGTTGTCCAGTGACTTCCACATGCACATGCAACACAATTTTTTAAATGTAGTTTAAATTGGATAATAAGAGATATAGAAATTTCCTGAGAACTCGGTAGTCTATAATAAAACATCAGGTGTGGGGCTAAATAGAATGAAGAGGCCCAGAACTGTGGAGTAAAGAACACACAGGTATTGCCCAAGTGAAATGTATACATAGAACTTAAGGCTTGTAAAACAGAACAAAAAAAAAAAAAAAAGGTCTCTAATGTCAGGTGGTAGACCACATGACATGGAAGAGAGTCCCCAAAGCAGAGATCTTAGCAAATGAAAAAAACAAAGGTTCAGTAAGTGCCATGGGTACATAACCTTGCATTCTTCAAAAACATAGTTGAAAACAGACTGCAATTTTCCCCTTTTATTAAACATAGACTCTTTTCTAATACAATATAAGATGAATAGAGTTTCCCCTCCCTCTACTTCTCCCAGTTCCTCCCCACCTCCACTCTCATCTGAATCTACCCCCTTTCTGTCTATCATTAGAAAAGAACAGGCTTCTAGGAGATAACAACAAAATGAATTACAATAAGATAAAACAAAAAAACATTATATCAAAGTTGGACAAGACAAGACAAAAGAAAAATAAAAGATCCTCAAGAGAAGGTGCAAGAATCAGAGACTCATTCATTCTCATAGTCAGGAGACCCTTAGAAAGTGCTAAACTAAGAGCTATAGAATATATACAGAGTACCTGGTGCAGACTTACTTAGGTCCCATAGTTGGTGCATCAGTCTCTATGAGTTCATATGAGCTTTGATCAGTTGATTCAGAGGGCTTTTTTCTCCTGGTTCCCTCCATCACTTTTGTCTTCCCCACACATTCTGCCTCCACGTCTTCGGGGATTCTAGAGCTCTGAAGGGAGGGATTTGTTGGAGACATCTCATTTAAAGCTATGTGTTACAAGGTCTCTTAATATCTGAAGGTAGTTCTCTGTACCTGTCTCCATCTATTTCAAAAGGAATCCTCTCTGATGATGGCTGAATAAGTCATTGATTTCTGAGTATAACAGAATATCATTAAATATCATTAGGATTCATTTTATTATTACTTATTTGTTCTGTTTTTGTTTGTTTGTTTGTTTTTGACCAATAGCTTTTGGTTTTACCCTAGATCTCTGGATTTTCTAGACTCTGGTTCAAGTCACTCAAGCACTGTTAATTATGGGTTCCATTTCATGGAGTGAAACTTAAGTTAAATTAGATATCAGTTGATTACTTCCATAAGGATTATACCACCATTGCCCTAGAATATGTTGTAGGTAGGACATATTGTAGATCAAAGTTTTTGTATTTGGGTTAGTGTTTACTTTTCTCTTTTGGTAGCCTGCAGAGTACCTTTCTATTTCATAGACACTAGAACATAGGGGTGAAGGTTCTATATTTAGGAACAATCTCAAGTTGTGTTAAATGAGTTGTGTGGTTGATGGGAGCCATGCAGCCTAGTCTTGGATCAGCATAGGATTACCTGTCTAGTGGGTTTCCTCAGGGAAAGACACTCATGGAAACAGAATATCACTTGGCAAGGACCAGTAGACCACAAGAGAGTACATGAATTTGCAAACATTTGTGCACCTTGCAGGCTCTTTGCTCTCTCATTATAGTGTTTATTCTTTGGGTGGTTTTTAGTTTTACTTTGTCAGTCACACATGCAATAGCTGTAATTTTCCCTGGAAATTCTATTATCTCTTGAATATTTTCCCCTAAGATTCAACAGGGAGCTAATGCTTCTCAAAGCTCTTATCTGGAGTTACTAACTACAACTCCTAATCCTGGGAACTTTTCTGACTCAATAAAGACAGTTGGGTACATATGAGAAAACAATACTTGAAATATTAACCATCTCTCACAGTTCTGGAAATGAGAGTAAGGCATGAATACACAGAATAGAAAAAGAGCCTCAGGAATACACATAGGGTTCACTGTTGAGAGTAAATTCCATGGACACAAAGGATATAAAATTAATGATAAGGTCTGTTAAAGTGAAAATAAAGATGGCTGAAGCTATTCAGGACCATTTGAGTGCAATCCACCTGATAGAATTTTTCCTTGCAACAATGACCTTTCCCTGTCTCAGGACCTGAACTGGCACTGAGGGTGGACCCTGGCATATGGCTGTTGTTTTCAGCAATGGAGTGTTGCTGCCAGTTTTGGAAGAGCTACCTATTGTCTTCACAACAGCCTGGCTAAATGTGAAACTTGAGAATTTGTGGGATCATAAATATTTTTGTGACTTAAACACAGAACTAGAGACAGATCTACGTGATAGTAAATGCAAAACATTCTGTGGAGATAAGCAGGGGACATTTGGAAATTCTGAGTAACCTATGGGAATAAATGGTGCCAGCTGTATTTGAATAAAATCAGAAAGCTGTAATAGGAATCATCATACTGCCCAATTCCCCCCCCCCACACACACACACACATACTAGTTTTGACTACTTCATACGATCCCAAATATCCCAGAGGCATTTGGACAAAACAGTCTCCATGGAAGCATGGCTCACACCCATGTCCACATAGTCAGAGTATGCCTTTCACAAGAATGTATCCAACCATGTAATGCACTGTCTCAGATGGCAGGAGCAGTTTGATGACAGCTCATAGATCCAATGAGTATTATAGGCAGAATATACTGGCAGGAATTCAGTCCACCAGTCATAATAATATGCTTGCCCCAGTGGGAAATGCAGGACTAAGCAGTATTTAAATGTCTATTACTATTCCATTTAACCTATGTGGATATCACTTTGCTGTTAAGATGAGGTGATGTTTTGGGTCAGAGATATAAAACCATAACACATCGGCTCTTCTCCATTCTCTATTCCAATAGAAATAAGCATCAACTGTACATTTGTTACTGCTTTGCCTTGAGCTGGATTTTTTTGATTTCCCTCAATATTATTTCTCTGGCCTTCTCTGTATGTTTCCTCTCTTTTCAATCTTGATGCTTATCTCTTTCCATTAAAATTCACTGACATTACATTATTTAATTATTGATGTGTTTCTCTTCATTAAAAATCTAAGGATTTTTTCTTCTCTGTTATATCTTCTGTTTTCTGAGTGCATATGGAGCAGAGATTTTCTAAATGTATCTTACTCTTCATTTTTTGCTGTTACTGTTGTTTGATTTTATCCTCTGCTTGATAGTGGTAATCAAATCTTCATAAAAAGGCATCTCATTATAAAGATTAGCTTATTTGAAATCAGAAGAGAGATCTATGACAAGAGGTAGAAAAATTATATCTTCCTTTACTTTCTGTCTTGTTTCTTCTTTTTCCCATTGAAATTCTACCTTCTTTTTATTATTTATTTATTTAACTTAGAAATTTAAAATGCAATATATCTTATAATAACACAATAGAAAATATCATCAAAAACTGAGATCAATTAGAGAGGAAAATAGAAAAATATAAGGGCCTAGACACAAGGTAGACAAATTGATAGATTCATGCAGACAATTACAATTAATATAATAATGAGAAAATCATCAACATAACTTTCAAGGTTTGGGGATCAGAAAGAAACATGAGAACCAATAGTTTAGAAGAAAAAGCTGAAATTCAACTTAAAAACACTGAAAACTGGCAGACCCTTTCCTCTCTGCCTATTCCCCCAGACGCAGTGCCCTAGATTCTTCCCTATAACTACAACAGAACACTAGCTGCAGCCTTCCCTCAATCCTACCCACATCTCCTGTAGATCCCATAAGCTATCCCCTCTTAACCACCCTACCCCACTTGTTGCTTTGTTCCAGAGCCCAGCTTCAGAAGGAACACCCTGTTAACACAACAGCAGCTTTTCCAAGGGCAATAAGTAGGCTAAAGGCAGAACAATACCTCTCCTACTGTTCCTGATTCTCATCCCAAGCTAATAGCTGGAAACCCGCTGTGGTCTCCCTTTCCTCTTTGACCTCATCACCAATTGATCACAAAGATCTTTTCCAACCTTCTGTCCTCCAACTCATCACTATTACCCAGGCTCCAACACCAGCAAGAATTCCCTGTGAACACAGCAGCTGAGCAGGCCAGGAAAACAGGAAACACACAGCTATCACAGTCTCTGAAAACCCAAAGAGGAAACAGAAACTCATACCAACAGATCCAGATCCAGAAATTAGTATCTAGACCTTCAGTCATCCCAACAGATGCAGAAATATGAGTGTAAGAACACAATAAACAATACCCAGACCAATATGTTTTCACTAGAACTCAGTTATCTTACCATGACATGTACTGAATATTCCATCATAACTGAAGACCAAATTAAGAATAATAGGTAAAAGGGAAGTAAAATAAACCCAGGTCATAGGCTAGTAAATGTTTTTGATAAAATCATAGACGAAAAATATTCTAGACCTAAAGGATGTACCTGAAAAGATACAATAAACAAACAGAATGGCAAATAGTTTGACAAAAAAAAAGTTATCTTGTGACATAATAATCAGAACACTAAACATATATAACAAAGAATATTAAAAGCTGCAAGGGGAAAAGAACAAGTAACATATAACCGGACCTATTAGAATTAAACTTGAATTTTCAATGGAGACCCTAGAAGCCAGAAAGGCCTGAACAGATGTGCTGCAGACTCTAAGAGAGCAAAGATGCCAGCCCAGACTACTATATCCAGCAAAACTTTCAATCATTATAGATGGAGAAAATAAGATATTTCATTAAAAAATCTAATTTAAGGAAAGTCTATCCACAAATCCAGCTATACAGAAGATACTAGAATGAAAATTGCAGCCTTAGGAGGTTAATTACAAACATAATAACATAGGAAGTTAATAATCTCACACTAGCAATATCAAAAGAAGGAAGACACACACACACACACACACACACACACACACACTCACACAGACCATCATCACCATCATCACCACCACCACCACTATCACCACCACCACAACAACAACAACAATAATAATAGGACAACAGGAAACTAACAATCATCAGTGATTGATATCTCTAAATATCAATGATCTCAATTACCCATTAAAAAGACACAGACTACAGAATGGTGGGAAAACAGTATCCATCCTTCTGCTGCTTCCAAGAAACACATGTCAAAATCAAGGATAGGCATTACCTCACAGTAAAAGATTGGAAAAACATCTTTCAAGCAAATACATTTAAGAAGCTAGTTAGTGTAGCAATTTTATTATTTAACAAAATAGACATCAAACTAAAATTAATCAAAAGAGATAGGGAAGTTCACTACATACTCATCAAAGTAAAAATCCATCAAGAAGACATTTCAATTCTATTTTTTTTGGAATTTATTTTATTTTATTTTACAATATAATTCAACTTTACATATCAGCCATAGATTCCCCCATTCTCTTCCCTTCCCACCCCCCCCCCCCTCCCCCCGCCCCACCCCCCATTTCCATCTCCTCCAGGGCAAAGACTCCCCTGAGGATTGAGATCAACCTGGTGGACTCAATCCAGGCAGGTCTAGTCCCCTCCTCCCAGGCTGAGCCAAGCATCTCTGCTAAGCCCGAGGTTTCAAATACAGCCAATTCATGCACTGAGCCAGGACCCAGTCCAACTGCCTGGATGCCTCCCAGACAGATCAAGCCAATTAACTGTCTCACTCATTCAGAGGGCCTGATCCAGTTGGGGGCCCCTCAGTCATTGGTTCACAGTTCATGTGTTTCCATTCATTTGGCCAATCGTCCCTGTATTCCATCCATCCCTGGTCCCAACAACTCTTGCTCACATAAACCCTCCTCCTTCTTGCTGATTGGACTCCTGGAGCTCCACCCAGGGCCTGACCGTGGATATCTGCATCCAGTTCCCTCAGTCACTGGATGGGGTTTCTAGCACAACAATTAGGGTGTTTGGCCATCCTATCACCAGGGTAGGTCAGTTCGGGCTATTTCTTGACTATTGCCAGCAGTCTATTGTGGGGGCATCTTTGGGGATTTCTGTGGGCCTCTCTAGCACTTTGCTTCTTCCTATTCTCATGTGGTCTTCATTTGCCATGAACATTCCTTGTGTTCCCTCTCTGTTCTTGATCCAGTTGGGATCTCCCGCTCCCCCAAGTTCTTTTACGCATTGGCATAGGAGATTGCTTCCTAGGTATAACACCAGTAGCTCAGACACTGAGAGAAACAATCAATCAATGGGACCTCTTGAAACTGAAAAGCTTTTGTAGAGCAAAGGATACAGTCAACAAGGCAAAGTGACAGCCCACAGAATGGGAAAAGATCTTCACCAACCACACATCTGACAGAGGACTGATATCCAGAATATATAAGGAACTCAAGAAATTAGACATCAAAATTCCCAACAGTCCAATTAAGAAATGGGCTATAGAACTAAACAGAGAATTCTCAGCAGAGGAAACACAAATGGCTGAAAGACATTTGAGGAATTGCTCAACATCCCTAATCATTAGGGAAATGCAAATCAAAACAACTCTGAGATACCACCTTATGCCAGTCAGAATGGCTAAGATCAAAAACACTGAGGACACCTTGTGCTGGAGAGGATGTGGAGGTAGGGGAACTCTCCTCCACTGCTGGTGGGAATGCAAGCTTGTACAGCCACTGTGGAAATCAATATGGCACTTTCTTAGAAAATTGGGAATCAATCTCCTCCAAGATCCAGCTATACCACTCTTGGGCATATACCCAAGGAATGCTCAATCATACCACAAGGGCACTTGCTCAGCTATGTTCATAGCAGCATTATTTGTAATAGCCAGAACCTGGAAACAACCTAGATGCCCTTCGACTGAAGAATGGATAAATAAACTGTGGTACATATACACAATGGAATACTACTCAGCAGAGAAAACAATGGCATCATGAGGTTTGCAGGCAAATGGATGGATCTAGAAGAAAATCCTCCTGAGTGAGGTAACCCAGACTCAGAAAGACAAACATGGTATGTACCCACTCATAGGAGAATACTAGTGGCGGAACAAGGATGACTGGACGGCTACTCACAACACCAGGGAGGCTACCTGGAAAACAGGACCCCAAGAAAGACACGGGGATTGCCCAATGACAGAGAATTGGATGAGATCTACATGAACAGTCTAGGCGTGAGTGGGGGTAATAAGGGGCGAGGGGTGAGGGACATTTCAATTCTTAACACATATGCTCTAAACACAAGGGCACCCAATTTTGTAATAGAAACACTACTACAGCTTAAATCACATACTGACCTCACACACACCGAGAGTGGGAAAATTCAACAGCTCAAATGAATCTAACAGATATTTTCAGAACATTTCACCCAAATACAAAAGAATAGACCTTCTGCTCAGAAGTTCATGGAAGTTTCTCCAAACTTGACCAAATTCTTGGACACCAAGCAAATCTCAACAGATACAGGAAAACTGCAACAACTTCCTGCATCCTACCAGAACATCATGAATTAAAACTGGATATCAATAACAAAAGAAAAATTCAAAATTTTTCAAACTCATGGAAAATGGACAACACTCTACTGAATAAAAAACAGTTCATGACAGAAATAAAGAAATTAAAGACTTTCTAGAATTCAATGAAATAAAAATGAATGAATACCATACCTATAATTAAGGAATACAGTAAAAGTGGCACTCAGAGGAAAGTTCATAGCAATAAGTACCTACATAAAACAATTTTTAGGGAGGCCTCATCATAGCAACATAACATCACACGTGAAAGCTCTAGAACAAAAAGAAGTAAGCACATCCAAGAGGAATAGATAGCAGGAAATAAATTGAGGGCTGAAATCAATAAAATAGAAACAAAGTGTAAAGTAACTTGAGGTAACTCTAACCAAACAACTAAAAGATTTGCATTCTAAAAACTTCAAGTCTTTGAAGAAATAAATTAAAGAAGGTATCAGAATGTGGAAACATTTCCCATGTTCATGGATCATTAATGTCATCATAGTAACAATGGCCATCCTACTAAAATCAATCTACAGATTCAATGCATTTCCCTTAAAAATTCCAACATAATTTTTATAGACCCTGAAAGGACAACAATTCTCAACTTCATATGGAAAAACAATAAACTTAGAATACATAAAACAATTTTGAATAATAAAGAACTACTGGATGTCCCAACATTCCCAATTTCAATCTGCACTACAGAGCTATAGTAAGAAAAAACACATGATATTGTCTTGAAAAAAAATCATGTTGATCAATGGAATTTAATTGAAGATACAGACATTAGTCCATATACATATGAACAAGTGAGTTTTGGTAAAGAAGCCAGAAATACACCCTAGAAAAAAGACAGCATCTTCAACAAATGGTGCAGGTCGAACTGGATTACTGCAAATAGAATAGTGCAAATTGATACATATTTATCACCCTGCACAAAACTTAAGTCCAAGTGGATCAAATACCTCAACATAAAACCAGTCACACTGAACCTGATAGAAAAGATAGAGGGGAACATCCTTGAACATATTTACATAGGAGAAAACATTCTAAGTAGAACACTGATAGTGCAGGTTCTAAGATCACAATTAATAAATGGGACCTCATGAAATTGAAAGGCTCTGTAAAGCAAAGGACACCATCAATAGGACAAAGTGGCAGCCTACAGAATAGGAAAAGATCTTCACCAACTGTAGATCTGATAGAAGACTAATACTCAAAATGTATAAATAACTCAAGAAAATAGACCAATAGTTCAACAAACCAAATAATCCAATTAAAAAGTGGGGTACAGATTTAAACAAAGAATTTTCTTTTCTTTTTTTTAACCTTGAAAAGTTCTTTATTTATAGACATTTCAGAACTATTTAAATCAACAGACAATGAATTTATTTATTTTTTTTGACATAACATACTGTGTTTATCTTGAGGTACACATTGGGCCCATTAGATAATGCTCTGGAAAGCAACTCAACTAACTGCTGACATGTAGTTAGCAGCCCACTGTTTCCCCAGCCAAGAAACTGTACAGACACTTGTAAAATTCTTAGAAAATACAATTTCCATTTAAGCAAAGGAAAACTCCCCAAGTATAGGAATCTCAAATGACTGAGAAACACTAAGAAATGTTCAACATCTTTAGCCATTGAAAGATGCAAAACAAAACTAATTTGAGATTCCATCTTTCACCTGTCAGGTTGGCTAAGATCAATAACACAAGTCACAGTTCATGCCAGCTAGGATGTGGAGCAAGGGGGATCTCTTTGATTGCTGGTGGAAATTCAATCTTGCACAGCCACTGTGAAAACCAATATGAAATTTGGAAATCTAAGTACCTCAAGACCCAACTATACCACTCTTGGGCATATACCCAAAGGACCTCCAGTCCTACCATAAGGACACTTTCTCAACTATATTCACTTCAGGTTTATCAAAAATAGCCAGACTCGAAATAACCTAGATGTTACTCATCCAAAGAATGCATAAACAAAGTGGGTACGTTTACACAATGCAGTATTACTCAGCTCTTAAAAAATGATATCACAAAATTTGCAGAAAAATGGATGAAACTAGAAAAAATATATTGAGTTAGGGAACCCAGACCCAGAATATGGTATGCATTCACTTATAAGGGGATATTAAACAGTAAGTAAATGATAACTGCCCTACAATCTGTAGACCCAGGAAGGAAGAAATAGAGTAGATTTTTATGGGCACACTAGGGGCTGATAAGGACTGGAGTGAGTAAGGGTGGGGGTCAGGGTTGGAGAAGATGGAGTGGAGGCACAGAGTGTGGGGAGAAATGATTGCAATTGGGGGAGTATTTAGGGGTTTGTGTGGAAAGCTAGTGCAGTGGAAACTTCCTGGAATCTATGAAGGTGATCTTAATGATGATTCCTACTAATGAGGGATGTGGAGTCTCAACAAGTCATCTCATGCAGCCAGGTGATGTTTCCAGTGGTGGGACTAGGGTGCATTCAGTTGAGTTGTTGGCCAAGGGGTTCCCATGGAAATCCCCAAACAATCCAAGCTGTTTCTAAGACAAAATATATCTCTCCACAAACTGACATCAGGGTCACATTGCCTAGAACATAACCCACATGACTCACTGAACATGGAGAAGTCCAGCTCTTGCCTCCATCATGCCCTCACATCTATGTTCTAGTCTATTTGGTAAAGTAAGGTACTTAGGAGGCTATCAAAAGAGAAATGTGCAAACAAAACCTGCCATAAAACCTTGACTTACAATCTGCCCTGCCTATAAAACATGCTAGGGCAATGGAGACACAGAACTTGTTTGAGTAGCCAACCAATATTTGATTTAAACTAAGGTGCACTACACAAGAAGGACCCCACACCTGGCA
>CABHPQ010000391.1:0-21137 GCA_902168405.1 Peromyscus aztecus
GGAGGTTGAGGTAGAAGATATGATCAAAAATACAATGTATACACATGTTAAATTTTCAAGAAGTCAAGAAAAATATTTTAAAAATCATGTTTGTAGAGTATAGCATATATAATATGATGCATGAATTTATTGCCCAACCCCAAAATGTTTGTAGCTTTTCGTATAGACATCCTGTCTTTCCCTGTGGAGGTTTCATATTCGAATAGAATGTCTGTCAAACAGAATGTAAGGGAGGAGAGAGAATTGTGACTTAAGAAAGAATCATTGGTTCAGAACTCCGATGGATACCATTGCTAAGAAAGAGCAAGAGGACAGCTATGATAGTGAAGATGTTGGCAGCAGCCAGCTGCTCTGTGAAGGCAATTCTTCATCCTGCTGTTCTTGGCCATTCTAGGGAAGCTGTACATAATCTTGTGATCACCTGGAAAAATGTCTGCTTACATCACACAGTGCATCCCCCAGCTAAGTATGGTGGAAGGCAAACTGTGACTATGATTCCTGGAGATGGCATTGGACCTGAGCTTATGGTTCATGTCAAGAGAGTATTCAGATCAAATTGTGTGCCAGTGGACTTTGAGGAGGTGTGGGTGACCTCCACATCTACTGAGGAGGAGGTTCTTGATGCACTTATGGCCATCCGTCGGAACCGTGTTGCTCTGAAGGGCAACATTGCAACTAATCACAATCTGCCTGTCACTTTCAAATCTCACAACACCAAGTTTCGAACCAGCCTTGACCTCTATGCCAGCGTCATCCATTACAAGACTTTTCCTGGTGTGGAGACCCGGCACAAGGACATAGACATCTTAGTTGTTAGGGAAAACACAGAGGGCGAGTACACTAACCTGGAGTATGAAGGCGTGAAAGGGGTGGTAGAGTGCCTCAAGATTGTGACAAAAGCCAAGTCTCTGCGCATTGCTGAATATGCCTTTAATCTTGCTCAAAAGATGGGGCGCAAAAAAGTGACGGTTGTTCACAAAGCCAACATCATGAAACTGGGAGATGGACTTTTCCTTCAATGCTGTAAGGATGTGGCAGCTCACTACCCCCAGATCACCTTTGAGAGTATGATTATAGACAACACCACAATGCAGTTGGTATCTAATCCCCAAAAGTTTGATGTCATGGTGATGCCCAATCTTTATGGCAACATTATCAACAGTATCTGTACAGGACTGGTTGGAGGGTCAGGACTTGTGCCTGCAGCCAATTATGGTGACATGTATGCAATATTTGATACTAGTTCAAAGGAAATAGGTAAAAATTTAGCTCATAGAAATATTGCCAATCCTGTCGCCATGCTGCTAACCAGCTGTATCATGCTGGACTACCTTGGTCTTCACTCCTATGCCATGGAGATCCACTGTGCCATTATGGCATCCTTAGAAAACAAAGCCATCTGCACACCAGACATAGGAGGTCAAGGTACTACATCAGGCGTTGTGAATTTCATCATGGACTATATGAAAAGTCATGGATGCTCTTGTCATCCAAATTTGCTCCTGTCCTACACTTGACTCACCCCTTCAGAGACTCCAGCCAGCTTAGCTAGCATGAATAGAGAGTCAACATTGACTCCAATTCACTGAAAGGGAAGGGGGATCATCAGTATTGATCATTCCATTGATTTTAAATGCAATAAAAATTGCTTGTTTGAATTAGCAAAGCTTATTGAAATATGGACAAATGGAGGTGGAAGAATTTCCCTGAAAGTTTATTCCAAAGTTCTCACCTCTCTGGGATATGACATACTTAATGAATCAGAACCCTTCATAAAGTTCTGAAGCTTTCTCAGAACCTAAAAGTGATTTCTCTCTTTATCTGAGCCATTGGAATTCAGCAATCCAACTAAAGGGGATCCTGGGCCGGAGAAAGTTATTATTGAGTTGATCAGTATTGGCCTACTAAGTACACATTGTGACTTTAATAATGACACTGAGCCAATGCAGAAAGCCTCCACACCCACAATGCCCCCTTTTCCCTTGATAATGTTTGAGATATTTTTGTTAGGAATCCCATGTAGTGTCTTATTGGTACATGAGTTCCCCCTTGGACCTCTAAGCTCTCCTAGAAAGAGAGAAACTTTAACTTAAACTTCTTTAAATTGTACTAAAAAAATGTGGCTGTCAAATCTCCCCAAAGTCACAAAGTTCGTAGTTCTCTGCTATATAAACAGAACCTTGGAATACAAGCCACACATTCAGTGATTTACAATTTCTTGTGGTTTATTTGCCAACTATGAAAAATTACATGTAAAAATCAAAGGCCATGAGCTAATTTAAATACTTACCATTATTTTATTTACAGTACTTTAAAAGTTATAGTTGGGAATAAGGCAAACAAAAACTTATTAGTACTTGAAAGAAGTTCTTAAGTAGAAAATGTAAAAATGATTTTACAAACTCACAATAACTTTATCAGAAGGAATGACATGTGGATGGAATTAAGATTGAGAGATCTGCAACATCTACATATCTCACCTATCAGCTGTGGATACCAGCATGCTTCATTATCACACATTAAAGTTCTTTATCTGGGACCATGAAAAGGTCCCAGAGTTGTGGGCTCACTTTTCACAATGACCACATATCCACAGCTAGGCTAGTTGGATGGATTTTGCATAAGGAGGAAGTGATTGACAATCCTACGTAGAAGTTCCTGAAGAAGGAAGGCAGGCAAGTGGGAATTTTAAAACAACTGGAGTCGTGTTGGTTGGTAGCCTGCCTCTTCTTACATGATCCAGACCTACACCAGTGCCATTGTTTGGTGAACAGAGTAAGGATTTATCCTGCTGTCTCTACCTGCTGTGCCATAGTGGCCAAATTAACTAGCCCACACTCCACTTTTGACCCTTTTTCTCAACACTAGAGGTATGTAGTGGTTAATACCAGTTTTAAAGATGACAAGATCTGTATCACTTAGAAGACCAGGATTTGTATGATCCTGTGAGGGTTATCTAGATTGTTAGCCTCTGGGCATGTCTATGATGACTGTCTCAGTTAGGTAAATTGAGGCAGGAGGACCAGTCCTAACTGCCAGATGAGTAAAAAGAAGAAACTGAACTAAACACAGGTGTTCATTGTTCTCTGCTTCCTGATTGCAGGTGCAGTGTGACCAGCCACTGCAAGCCCCACCCATTACGTCTTTCCCATCACGATACACTTGAAATGTAGGCCAAAAGAAACCCTTGCTTCTTTAAGTTCCTTTAGTCATGGTATTTCATCATGGAGACAGAAGTTAGGTATACTGGGACTTTATTCAAAGCACAGATGCCCAACTGTTAGCAAATGCTTAACTGTGGGGGAGGGGAGTGTAGAATGATGTATTTGAGCTAAAGTCTACACCCAGGTTAAAAATGTTCAACCCCTGACACCCTCTGGACTAGACTCTGGAGGTGACAACCTGTCACCTTTTATTGCCATTCTCCATTTTCATTGTTGGACTCTTCTACTTGAGTGTTTCTAGAAAGCATGGTGTGAAGCTATTCTTCCTTGTTCCCTGTATCTTTCCCATAATGACTGGTACACTGAACATAAGTAATTACATTTTTTTAAAGTAATGAAACAGTGGCACTAGTTTAATACTAGTTTAATACTAAATATTGAGTAAATAATAATGGTGCCTATCTCCTAGCATTGCTGAAAATGCAAAGAAAGGGCCACATTTTGGCTGTTACATAGCATCTAGTAGGTTTCCAAAATTACCATCCTCATTATTGCCTGTTGCATGCCATGGTGAATGATGATCCTGAAGGGAATTGGTTTATTACATAAGAAATTGTGTATAGATTAGCATTCCATAACATATTTTCAACCAGGAGAGCAAACTATCTTCTTTAAGCCCTCTGATCCTCTTTCCATTTTATTTCTTTTTCCTTTTTGCATGTGTATGTCTGTTATACATTGTATATGTATGTTTCTGCACATGAGTGGATGCATGTGTGTATGAACATGCAAGTATATGCAATGGGAGCTTCCTAGTATCTCTTACTTCAAAGTATTCCCTGTTAACTTGTGTCTACCTGTAGTTCCCTTTCTTCTGTTTCCTACAATGTACCCAATGTGTTCCTTCTGAACCGCAATAGAATTAAGTCACCTCCTTCCTCAAGACTCTCCCACTCAGTGGCTTCCTTTTGTCCTTTAGAGAAAGGCAGCTAAGCAAACACAATGTGCTCCTGCCTGTAGAGTGACTGAGAGATCCATCATTGAAGAGTCAGGACCTAGGACGGGGGCAGGCTCTTCATTCGTGTTCACCCTAAGTATTTATGGAAGGAAGCAAGGAGTGAGTGAGTGAAAGGTTCCAAGCATAGACAAGTGTTGGCAACTAGAACTGATTTATTGCAAAACCTCATGTCTGGCTTTCATCTGCCAACCTCTCCAACACTGTTCTTTTCTAAAGAATTCTGGGCCCACAGGGCAGTGAAACACGCCTGTTGGGTATGTTCCCTGAGTTTGCTTTATTACACTTAGTACATCACTCACCTGCCTACATTCATCCCATCCCCTCATTTTTGTCTTTATCAGTTACTTTTAGTCCAGAATATAAAGAATAGCAGCATTCTCTCCTCCTTTTCTCTAACTTCATTCTCATCAGGCCTCCGTCTGGACGGATGATCTTACAAATTACTCAATCATTTACACACCAGAGTTGGCATTCATCCCTGGTCTGCTCACATAGGTGTGTTGACACTGGAAAAGCTGCTTACCCTCTCTGATATCTGGTTTGCTTATTATTTTAGAAGGTCAAAGCCAACCTTCATGGGACTATACAAATTTCTCTTGGGGTTTATTGCTAAATGGCATCCCAGATCTAGTTGTTTAGGACAAATGATTGTGTGTCATGGTTCTGGAGGTTAAAGGAAGTACTGAGAATGACTGGGACACCAAAGGTGGCTTCCTGTAAGTTCACAGTAATGGCTGCCTGTCAGAATCCTCAATTCTTTCCCACATGAAAATTTGAGGTAATTGATCTCTTCATAGCATGGCATGTGTTTCTAGGCGGAAAGACCGAGGCTGTAGATTTCTTAAGGCTTGGCCTTGAAAGTGTCTCAAGACTGTTTCTCCCACATTCCATTATTCAGAACAGCACTAGAGATAGAACAGATTTAAAAATAAGGAAATGATGAGAGGGTTAAGGTCAGTATTGGGGTCTGGGGGAGAGATAAGGCCTCATTGCCCCAAAGTCCAGTGGAATACAGAGTGATATGTGGCCATATTTGGAAACGCTTTTGACCATGATCATTCATTTCCGTGTCTGCCTTGTTTGCTAACAGGCACTACTCAGCCAGAAGTTGCTCTTCTGATTCCCTGTTTACCTCTGCACCTCTTACTTTGCTTTAGGATCTGTGAATTCTGCTTTATAATGTGCCCTGTGTCAACTCCATCCCCCCTCACTTCTATGCTTTTGTCAACTAAGGGTTATTTTCAGAGCCCTCTACTAGTGTACCAAGTTTGAACACCTTCATCTCGCATTTTGTCTTGCAAGAACAACTCATCTACTAGGTAAGTGTCTTACTATATCACATAGTCTTTGGGAGTAGGAGATATTTCTTGCTGACCTTCTAATCCTTGCCTTGACCAGAACAGTGCTTACATAGGAGGTACACATGCCACATTAGGTGGAAGATAATAATTGCAATTTATATATTTTGTCTATTGTATTCTATTCCTTATTCTGCATACTTTGCACTTGATGTTTATTTAATTTTCATGTTAACCCTATTCAATGAATATTATCTCATTCATCATTTAATAAAGGAGAAAATGGAGAAACAGAGACACTAAGAAATTTGCTTGCAGTATCACCAGCATGAGGGGAGACCAGGTAGCTCCAGAATCATAATGTTTGAGTGGTCAGGAGCATTTGAGATGGGGAATTTCTCACTTTGATATAAAAGAGGACTAGTTTTCTGCAATAAACCCATGTTTCCATTTCATAGGCACATGTAGAGTTCAAGGAATTTTGGGAGCTGCTTTCTAGAAGCTGGCCTTGATCCCAAAGATTACAAAACCTGATGAGCATTGGTGCTGGCTCAGATCTGAAGTTCTCACTTCTCTGCAGCTTCTTCCCTTGTGTGGCCTACAGGCACAAGGAGCACTGGTGTGTCTAAACATTTACTATGTCAGGTGCTCTAAGTGTGTCCTGCATGTGAGCAATATACTTCTCACATTGTTATTTGATGACTGAAGTATGGGAAGTTTAGTGTCTCCCTCGGGGCCAATGGTAGTCAGTGGGGAGACAGAATTAAAGTTTAGAGGGCAGCACCAGTATTTAACTTTCACCACTAATCTGATTCCTAAACTGAGAGTTACTGACATGGCCCAGAGAGAGGAAGGTAGAATTTAGAGACATTTGAGATGATTCTGCATCCCAAATTGAGCATCAGATGTTAAAGAGAGTAACATTCAAAAGCATGAAGTCAGGAGCCAATGAGATGGCTTAGCCAGCAAGGGTATTTATCCTCAAGCCTGGGGATCTTAGTTTGAATCCCAGGACCTACACATGGTAGAAGGAGAGATCCCCACAAAGGGCCTTCTGATTTTCATAGAGGTACTATGGTACCTCTACATGCACACACACACAGCCCTCCCACAGCCTCCCACCCCATACTCAGCCTCCTCTACCACACATCCCACATACACACATACAGCTCCTCCATGTGCATACACACACATACATACACACACAGCCCCCCCACAGCCCCCTCACACATGTACACACACACACACACACTCACACACACAGAGAGCTTTTCCCCAGCCCACACAAATAAATAATAAATAAATCATCTATTCCTTTGGGGTAATAACTGACAAAAAGAGAGAAAATTTGGACTGGAGGTGGTGTGGTACTTATGTGAAATGATTTCTAGAATGGAATTAGTAGTGTAGGCCTGTAACCCCAGTAAATTAGGAGAGGAGAAGGTTAAGGTCTGCTTGGGCTACAGAGTGAGTTCAAGGCCATCCAGACAACATAGTGAGATGCTGTCACAAAATCAAGGGCAAGAGAGGGCTGTGCATATATGTGGTGATATATTGTGTACCCCAGTAAAGCTTGCCTGAGGATCAGAGGCAGAGCCAGCCACTAGATTAGACATAGAGGCCAGACAGTGGTGTCACACACCCTTAATCCTATCACTCGGGAGGCAGAGATCCATCTGGATCTCTGTGAGTTCAAGGCCACACTGGAAACAGAGCCAGGCAGTGGTGGCACACACCTTTAATCCTAGTACTGGGAAGGACACATGCCTTTAATCCCAGGAAGTGACAGCAGGGCAGAGAAAGGTATATAAGGCGTGAGGAAACAGGAACTAAAGCAATTCAGCTGAGACCCTTCGGATGAGGTCTCAGGGGCTTACAGTCTGAGGATTCATAGAAACAGGATCAGCTGAGGAGTTGGTGAGGTGAGGTTGGCTGTGGCTTGCTCCACTTCTCTGATCTTTCAGCTTTCACCCTGATATCTGGCTCTGGGTTTTTTTTTTTTATTTTTATTTTTATTTATTTATTTATTTATTTTTATTAAAAGGCCATCTAAGATTCAAACAACACATATACCTCAGTCCCAGAAAACTTCCCAACACCTGAGACCCCAGTGCAATCTTCAGAACTAAGCAAATCTAAAATAATGCTATGAGGTAGACACAATACATTGATTTAAATCTCCACAGGTCAGAGAGGAATTTGCAGGAAGTGTCCAGTTTCAGGTCGTTGCAGAGGTTGCAGAGCATTGACCAGTAGTGTCATCTGCTCAGTTTCTGCAGGGAGCTGATGGCACAGCAGGGAGCCGGGAGGTGGGGGGTGTTTGGTCTGTGGAGTTTTCCTGGCAACTTGTGTACCATTGGAATTTCAAGTGGCAGAAAGATCTTCCCATCAGAAAGAGCCTATTTACCACAGTGGAAAGTAGCGCTATTACATCTGCAATTGTTCTGGGAAGCACGAGGAAAAGAGAAAAGGGTGTGTGCAAAGTGGAAAAAATACCCCAAGCTCACTAAAGAAATTAGAAAGGAAAATTGAGTCTTATTATCAATTTTATAAATGCTTAAAACTCAACTGAGTGAAGAGGCCTTCTGATAACACCTCGGATTGGGTTCTGCTCAATTCAAGCATTGAGTTAGCTGTAGCTATGACAAATTTACTCCATGCAAAGTAGATGTATATGATGAATGGTGTCGCAAAAGAGAGAATGTCATATGTCTAAATATAAAACTGATTTTTTTCTGTTTTTCATAAAATGTCTTAAAATCAAATCATTATAAATGTTCTCATGCTAATTAGGGGGCTTACTTAGGGAAGGAAACATTGGCTTTGGTTATATGTCTTAATATTTTCACAAAAATTATTTGGAGAATACATTGAAAGAAAAAAAATTAGAAGAATTACTAATTAGTCACAAAAGTGTACTTTTCACAATTGCAAATTGAATGCCTGTGGTGATTTGACTAAAAATGGCCCCCATAGGCTTATATAGTTGAATGCTTAGTCACCAGGGAGTAGAACTCTCTTTGATAGGATTAGGAGATTAGGAGATGTGGCCTTGTTGGAGGAAGTATATCACTGGGGGTGGGCTTTGAGGTTTCAAAAGCCCATCTCTCTCTACTTATGGATCAGGATGTATTTCTCAGCTGCTGCTCCAGTGTCTGCCTGCATGCCACCATGCTTCCAGCCATGATGCTAATGGACCAAACCTCTGAAACTATAAGCAAGCCTCTGACTAAATGCTTTTTCTTATGATTGTTGCCTTGGTCATGATGTCTCTTCACAGCAATAGAATAGTGACTAAGACAAATGCCATTATTTAATTAGCTTTTCTGTGGTAATTGCCTCACAGTATACCTGTACATAAAAGTATCAAGATATATATGTACACACAATATACCTTAAGTATATACAGTTTTAAATGGTCAATTCTACCTGAAAAAAGACTAGAAAATACAAACAGATTAAAAAAAAATCTTTAATAACAATTCAATGTTGGTCACATTGTAGAGTTCAGAAATATGAAGCTATTATGCAAAATAGGGAAACAAGTACTAATGTGGAATTGGGTTCTTGTGATGTCACAAAAAGGCATCAAACACTGACCAAAGTGTCCCTCACCTCCAGAAACTGAGAAAGATAGATATTGATAGATTTCTTGTGAACTTCAAAGAACTTGGATAATGGCTGTGGGTTGGGAAGACACTGAGGATATTCATGTGAAAAGATGAAATGGAATTATTTAACTGTTTCATATTCAAGTAGAAACAATATTTCTAAATGAGTCTGTTATCTAATCATAGTCTGGTAATAATATATTCAGTATATCTATGTCCAACTGAATCTGTAAGTCAAGTGTACCCACATTGCTGTCCATCTGATGTATTACTTAAGTTAGTCAACTTTGTACAAGCGATTTTACTTTCTTTAAATGTTGCCACTGGGGCCAGTGAGATGGCTCAGTGGGTAAAGGTGCTTGCCACCCAGCCTGATGACCTGAATTTGCCCCCTGGGACCCACATGGTGGAAAGGGAGAACTGACTCCTGCAAGTTTTCTTCTGAACTGCATACACATGCCATGACACAGGTAAACCCACATTTATGACTGTCCCCCCAACATAAATAAATGTAAAAATATGTTATCACCGATTACAAGGAAATCACTTTGCCTAAATTTGAAGTTGTTTCTTTAAATGTTTACAATGTTTTCTCAGCACAGCTTTCTGCAGGGAAATAAGAGAGGAGATTTTGAAGTTATTGTGCAGAAACCTGCAGTAGCAAAGTAAGAAGCAGAGATTTCTAGATACTCTTATGGAAAGAAATACAAAGGAGGTTCAAAAGAAGTTCTGTTTAACTCCTCATGGCTGTGGCTAGGGGACATCTGTGGTACTTCATCCAGGTTTGATCTTTCAAAGTCGTGAAAGGTTTAGTTTTTTGAACAGGTGTACCATGTACTCAAAAGGCAACCTTATGCCAAGCTTCCAAAAGAGATGTTGGAAAGCCTGGTTTATAAATAACTTGTTTTCTCCAGGCGAAGAAATGTCTCTAGGATTGATCCTTTGCAAGGCATTCGTATTCATGTTCTGCTGATACTAAGTTATTTTTGTCTACAATTTATTCTTGCCTGCAGCAAGATCCTTGCTTGTGGTGACCTCACTAGTTCATTCTTCCTCTCACTCACACATTGCTCAGTGTAGATTGTTGAGTAAGGCTCCTGCTTTGACCTGCAAACCTTGGAGCCCTAAGGTGTCAGCTTTGCGAGCCCAGATGCACTCTCTTAAGGCACTGAGTGAATCAGCACTAATTAGGCCACTAATAGCAGAGCATGTTAAGTGTGGTAATAGAGATATGAGCAGGCAGCTATGAGAACAGAAGACAAAGGAAACCAGGAGAGCCTCCCAAGAACAAGCCAAGCCCCAGCTGAGCCTTAAAACTCCAGGAACAAGAAGGATGAAAGAGTCAAAGGGAAAGAGAAGAACATTGGGGTGAGTGCTGAGGCCCAGACTGCCATTGTTTGCATGCTAACTGATATTCAAACCCATCACAGAATTGTATTGGAATTTTGATGGGGATTGCATTGAATCTGTAGATTGCTTTTGGTAGTGTGGCCATTTTTACTATATTAATCCTACCAGTCCATGGACATGGGAGATCTTTCCATCTTCTCATCCTACCATAGAGGCACTTAGAATAAAGCAGTCAAAACAAGCCATGGGACTGAGCCAGTAAACAGCACCTCTCCATGGCCACTGTATCAGCTCCTGCCTCCAAGTTCTCGCCCTGTTTGAGTTCCTGTCCTGGTTTCCTTCAATGATGGGCAATGATGTGGAAGTGTAAGCCAAGTACACCCCTTCCTCCCCATGTTGTCTTTGGTTGTGCTGTTCCGATACTTCCATGACAACCCCAACTAAGATGAAGGTGTGAGGGGAACCGGAATGGGAGGACCAAGTGGGAAAGGGGAAGGAAGAGGGGGACAAAGGGGGAAAGATGGGTAGAGACAGCTAAAATTAAGGGCCATTAGAGGGGTGATATGAAAACCTGATATACAGATGAAGGGGATCTAAATGAAATCACCAAGTAATGGGTGGATACAGAGCCCCAACTGGTCATCTCTTTTCACCAAATGAAGCTTCCAGTACTAGGATTGGGTTACATCTAATTGAGTTGTTGGCCAAAGGGACCCTATGGGAACCCCCAACAACCCAGGCTATTGCCAAGACTATAGGTTCCTCTCCGCAAACTGATGGCAAGGCCCCACGGCTGAAGACAACACCTGTGAAACGCACTGAACATGTTCCGGTGTCTTTGGTACAGAAAAGTACTCTGCATGCCATCACAAGAGAAATGTAAACACCAAGCCAGCCGTCATCCCTTTGCTCTACAGTGCTGCCAGGCCTGCAAGCTATGCTATCGCAATGCTGGCACAAAGCTTGTGGAAGTGACCGACCAATGTCCGATTGGATTTAAGGCCTACTCCACACGATGGAACCCATACCTGATACTGACTGGGTGACCCAGAACCTAAGACTAGATAGCCCAGGAACCTAGGGTAAAAACCAAATAGTGCTTGTCTTTAAAAGAAAGGAGGGACAATATAAAAGACTCCTAATGGCATTCTGCTATACTCATAGATCAGTGCTGTGCTTGGCCATCATCAGAGAAGCTTCCTCCTGCAACAGATGAGAGCAAACACGGAGACCCACAACTAGACATTCTGCAAAGAATGAGAGACTCAGCCATAAATGGGATGTCTCTATTAAATCCCACCCCTCAGGGCTCAGGGAAACCTGGGAAAGAGGAGGCAGACTGAGTGTAAGAGCCAAAAGGGATGGAGGACACCAGGAGAACAAGGTTCTCTATGTCAGCATGATCAAAGCTCATATGAAGTCATAGGAATGGAGGCAGCATGCACAGGGCCTGCACAAGCCTGCACCAGATGGGGCTTTAGAGCTAAGACAGTGGACACATCCCCTATCTCTAATATGGAAGCTGTCTCCAATTGATAACCACAAACAAATGAAAATTCAGTTTTTCCAGGGGGTCCCACTGGGAAACAAACTACTCCTAAGGGTATTTGGCATGCCCAGTAGTAGATAGTCACCAGAAAATGAGCTCAACAACTTCTTTGGAGGTTCCTTGTCTCATGATGTCATGTCAGGGAAAACAAAAACAAAAACAAACAAACAAAAAACTTCCATACCTTTCTATCTACCCACCTATCTATCTGCCTTATCATCTCTCTATCTAAAAATGATAATTTTAATATCTCTTCTCTTTTTATCACGCACGTCCTTTGCATATATAGCATGGCTTCCAGTTTAGTGTTTTTATGGGATCCCTGAGTATTGAATGTATGGGTCTCTGCATATATATCTGTTTCATGTGCCTTTCCCTGGGCTCCTTCTGCTTGTTTGGTCTTGTTCTGATGTATTAGTTTTGTTTTATCTTATTTTATTATTATCCCATAGAAGCCTGTTTACTTTCTAATGAGTGATGGAAAGGGGGTGACTCTGTATGGGAGGGGAGATGTGGAGGAAGTGGGAATTGTAGAGCGAGGGCAAATAGTAGTCAGGATATTAAAACTATTAAGATAAAAAAGTAACATTTATCAAAGAATAAAAAACAAAACACCAAAGCCATTACAAAAAATAAGCCATTATATTTTCTCCAGCATTGCATATTTTATACAGTATAATTATTGTTGAATTAATTCTATCAATGTTTATTCATAAGGCCAGATTTTTCAGGACTCAGGGTGAACCTCTGACTTTTTTGTCCCTGGATGAACTCTTTACGTGGATGAGTTAACCTCACCAGGCCATTTGCTGCAGTAGGTTCTAATTCTTGTAAATAGGAAGTTTCATTGTTTGAAGCTCTTTTTCAACACAGTCACCACTTCTTTCTGTTCTTTTTCATTCATCTCTCAGTGTCAGCTTCTCTGTGAGCAGGTTTCATGGTTTTGCTTTTTAGCACCGTGTTTCCTTCTTTTCTCAGAGGCCTCCTTGAGAGCCAGCTTCCCTTCCTTAGTGTTTTCTTGCAGAGTGTGTCACCTGCTCTGATACTAAACTGCCTACCCTTTCTTCTGGAAATGTCCTTGAAGTTTCTGTGGAATTCCTTTGATGTCCCTCCTTAGTCACTGGTTTTGCTCTGTTAGCCCCATCTTCTGCTGATTGCCCTGAGAATCTACTGATTGACTAGGAATATCTGTGGTAGTTGTGGCTCCCATTTTTCTGTTGCATTAGAAGGATATGCATTTTCTGGACATCAGAGCACCATTAGAGAATGGCCAAAGCATTCCCCAGGCATCCTAGGTTCTAGGAAATAAATAACATTTCTAATAATGACTCCTCTGCTGTTCCACGCCATCCTTCTCTTCTCCATCCCCACGATGACATCTTTTGCCCAAAGCATCATCAAATCGTATGCTCTTGTAAGGAAGCTATAGTGTATCTGTTTGGAGTATTTCAGATGCGGACAGCTGAAGGTATTGGCGTTACTTGACCATGTGCCACTGGTCCACCCCATCCTTCTCCATTCCCAGGATGGCATCTTTTGCCCAAAACATCATTAAATTGCATGCTCTTGTAAGGAAGCTATAGTCTATCTGTTTGGCATACTCCAGATGTGGACAGCTGAAGCTATTGGTGTTACTTGACCATGTGTGTGATTTTATCCAGATTGGCAGATGCACTTTACAATCTCCAGTGGAATTTCAGCAGCAAAGAACTTTAAATGCAGAGGAGGGGAAGCATTTCTCTCCTAGGATTCCTGCTGAGCCAGTAACAGGCTATGGGAAGTCATCTATTTAAACAGAAATAAATACGCCTTGGGATGCCAGGAGACTATTTTCAGCTTTATTAAGCTATTTTCAGCTTTATTAAGAAATCTGTGTTTAATTTTTTCCAGTCCTGTTCATTGCACTTTTCTCTGTGTATGGACCAATTAGAATCCTTGATGAGAAAGCAGCCATTGCATTCTGATGTTTTCAGAGAAGTGGTGATTTTGGAGGGGAGTGAGGAACCTCCAGGGCTCCCAAGTGCACAGTCAGCAACTTGTATTTAACCCTAACCAGCTTGTCTTAGGAAGAAAGCATTCTTGGTTAGGCATTGCTTACCCCTGGAGCCTGGAAACTTTTAGATATTTGTTCTTTCTAAAAAACAAACAAGCAGAAAAAACAAACAAACAAACAAACACCCCAAAACAAAAACCTAGAATGCTTATAAATCAGTAACCTAAATTAAACCGAACACTGCTGAGGTCAGGACCAAACAGTGGCATGTATATGTGTAAAACAACAGAGGATAAAGACATGGCCTCCTTATTCAGGGACCTTCTTAAGCTTTAGGAGCCATGGATAGCATGTGGGCTAATTAGCATAACCATGTCCTTCATGTGCAGACACTGCGATTTGCATAATCTTCTTGTGATGTTTTTCAGCTCTTTAAAACCACAGAAGCCTATGTGCTATTAGGCATGCGGCCACAGTCTGAGTTTACATGTGCATCAGTCCTGTTGTGTTGGGAAGACATTATTTTCATGGGGTTATTCATTACCTCGGTCTCTTACAATCTTTCGGCCTCCTCTTTGCATAGATCCCTGAACCCTGAGGGGAGGAGGTTCATAAAGGGTTATATTATTTTTTTTGATAGAGACAGGGTGGCAGGGAGGGAGGGAAGGAGAGAGAGAAAGAGAAAGAAAGAGAGCATGAAGTTCTAAAGACAGGGAATTGGGGACGGTCTGGAAGGAGTTGAGGGAGAAGGTAGAATATAATCCAAATAGATTGTATAAAAAATTAAGTTAAACCTTAAAAACAATAAAAGCCACTCTTTACTAAAAAGCAAGTGTGTTGGCCTTCTGGCTCTCAACAATGTTAATGTGGTGCTGTAGAGATGAGTCCATGGACACATACACATCACTAAAAATGATAAAAATACATTAAAAAAGAACACTAGTTGTTAGTATTTCTGACATTACCTGGCCTATCTCTAGGGCTTCCAGCTGTAGCCACTAAGAACACCACCTGTGCACACGTGTTGTCAGTATTCAGGCAAATACTTAGTCAGCCCAGGGTCTTAGGACCTTATGTCACTATGTAATCTATGTGCATGCGCTACGTGGCTGTGTAAGCCTCTGAAAGCATGCACTAAGCCCCCTTTAACAGTGAGCTTGGCCATTTCACTCTCTCTCCATCACTTTCCTTTCAGAGGCTGTTGTTCTCCATGTCTCCTCTACCCCCCACCTTCTTAATAAACTTCGAACATGTGTTTGTTGTACATTATGTTTCATTCTTGTGCTGTTAAACTACAACACTAGTATGTTATTTCTCATGACTGGGGCTTGACCCACCCAGCTGGGTCAACTACTCAACTGGTTCTTATGCTCTATGGATTGTCTGTTGGCATCACCATCATTCTGCTGCAGGTAGACCAGGGTTCATCAGGAGTTGATCTAGAATTGACCCTGGCTTCATCCCCATGGCTGGATCTTGGTAGGTAATTGGAGTGGCTGTGTAGTATCTCACCTCATTTCTCAGTCCCATTGAGGCTAGACAGGCTTTCTTATTACATAGTGGAAGCATTCCGAATAGGAATGTTCTAGAAAATTAAGCCTTGAAGTTCATGTGCTTTTGAAGATCTGCTTATATTGAATTTGAAGACATCATTCCCTCACAGCAGGTCATTCAGATATGTCTAAGCTAAACTTGAAAGAGACTCTGCCTTGGATGTCCAGCTAATGGACTGTGTATACTCAGGATGACCTTGAACAAGGCCCAAACTAAAGTCATAAACTTACTTAGAAGATTATGGGATCTTTGGGAGACTTTTTTTTTTTTTTACAATTTTTTGAAATTATAATGTAATTACATCATGCCCCCCCTTTCCTTTCTTCCCTCCAACCACTCCCATGCACTCTCTTTGTTCTCTCTCTTAAATCCATGGCCTCTTTTTTTAAATTGCTGTTTTACACACACACACACACACACACACACACACACACACACACACTCATAACTTTGTAAACAACATCATTTCTAAAGGTAAAGCCCATAATGAGTCATTATGGAACATGTCATTGGTGTCTATGGCATTGTTATCCTGGCTTCTTTCTTTAGATGGAAACATAAGAGAGTGCTTGCCAGTTCAGTGGCATGCCAGGATTGACTGCTCAGTACCTGGGGATAAGCCATGGCAATGAGTATTATTTGTGTACTAATGCATCATTGATCTGGTCCCTACTGTGAGTGAAGTACTGTGTTTGGTGCTGTGGAAAAACAACCTGGGTAAGATGTGGTCCTTTTCCTTAAGGTGCTTAGAGTCTAGAAGAAAATATTACACTACCAGATGCTAGCAAAAAGCATTTAGGTGTGTGTGTGTGTGTGTGTATGGAGCATATATATCTTATGACATGTTAAAAATTGGTATTATTAAAAGGCTAGATGAATTTCAGAAAGGTGTTCCTCTTAGGAGATATATTCTTTTTTCTTGGTTGTTATAGTTTTCTGTATTGTAGGAGAAACTGAAGCATTTATTCCTCAAGCATATTTGGAAGGCGTCATGAAAAGCCAATTTTTCTTAAAGGTGAACTAACATCCGGGTCAGTCTAGTGTTGAGAGAATTTCATCTACTGTTATGACTTCCTGCTTCATTTGACTTAGTGAAGGACATGAGGCACAGTGGCACCTTATTTATTGAAATGTTTTAGGATCCAGTGCCACAAATAGGAACAAATAAGCAGACAAGACAAAAATCAAACAAAAATAACAAACAATACTCACTTGAAAAACTATGGTCTACTTAGCTGTATATTGCTGCCCTCTGAACAACATAACATTTGGCATATGGCAGATGCTGTCACTGTCCTTGTGTTGCTGTAGTCAAATACCCTCGACTAGGCAATTTGTCAATAGAAATGTGTTGCCTATAGTTGTGGTGGCCGTGAAGTCCAAGATCATGACATTGGAAAGTTTTGAGTCTAAAGAGGCCCCAGTCTGTGCTTCCAAGCTATTATAAACCCCTGAGGGCACAGTTAAGTTGCCCTCACAAGGCCAAAGTTGGAAGAGGATGAAAGTCTAGCCCTTGCTAACCTTATTCGCAGGAGCAGAGCACTCCTAACTTGGTTGACTCCCAATGGCTACACTTGTTAATACCATTACATTGAGGATTAATTTTCGACATTAATTTTGGAGGTGATACTGTCATCCAAACCATAGCAAAAGATCAGTTAGTGCTAATTTACAAGGTAGAAGCTGTGGTGTGCTTTTGTTTCATGTTCTTATAAGTCTAAGATCAAACAAGCCCTCCCCAAACTACCCTGGTTAGTACATACCCATTCCCAAGGCCGGTTTTTATGTGTTTTCTATATATGATTCCCATTGTCCTGGTAGAAGTTTGTTCATGGTCTGTAACTTTCTTCATCTTCAACATGGAAAAGTTTCAGTGACCAGCTCAGGAGTCAGAGGTAGGGTTGGAACGATGGCCTTTTGACTCAGCAGTTGATTCCCCTTCCCACCCTGTGATACAGAGTCGGCCCAGTGGGAACATCTTGGAGTGGCTTTCAATTGAGTCAAGATTAGATATGAATTCTTGTCATAGACCAGAACCAGCCAGTTATATGATCGTGGATCTTATATGTTTTTCAAAGTCCTCTCTCTGAGTACACAAGTCAAAGCCTCTACATCCATGCTAATTTAGAACCCACAGTTTCTTCTTAGCTTCTGTTGTATATTCTGCATCCCTACTCTTCCTCGTCTACTCTGCCTATTAAGTAGCATGCATTTTCTTCTACCAGTCTATTTCATCTCCTTAATTATTTTCTTTTTTAATTTACTTTTTTTTTTTGGAAATTTCATACAGACTACTGTATTTATATAATTTCCACTCTTCTTATTTTTGACTTTTCCCATGTATCCCCCACACTCTTTCAAATTCATGACCTCTGTGTGTTTAGGGCTGACCCTTGAGGTTGGATAGCCGATCAGGGGCCTCATCATGGGGAAAAGCTCAGTCTTCCTCTCTTAGCAGCCATTATTTGCCCATAGGTCTTTATCAAATCGTGGATTCCTGTGAGATTTCCTCCATCCACATTGTTTTTAGTCCTCTGTGTCCTGTGTTGTAGAATGCAAACTACAGTGCAGATAGGAATCTTTATGTTCATTTAAAGAGGGATCCTGTGTCTAAAATTTCCTAGAAATTAAGAGGTTCCCAATAAACGCAAATAGACATTTAGACATGATAGACATTTTTAATTTCCCCCTTTTATTGAAAATAGCTTCTTTTCTCAATATATTCTGATTATAGTTTCCCCTCCCTCTACTCCTCCCAGTTCCTCCCATCTGGATCCACCTCTTCCTGTCTCTCATCAGAAAACAAACAAGCTTCTAATGGATAATAATCTAATCTAGTAACTGAAACAAAAATTAATACATTGGATAGTACTAAACAAACAGAAGGAAAAGAGCCCAAGAAAAAGGCACATGAAAGAGATAGAGACACAAAGATCCACTCATTCGCACACTCAGGAATCCCATAAAAACACTAAATGGAAGCCATAATAATACATAAAGGACCTTTAGGATAAAAAGAGAGAAAAATGTAAATAAAATAAAATAAAAAATAAGATAAATTAAAAAAAATAAAAAGCCCTCATATGACATCATGAGACAAGGAATCTTGTTGAGCTTCTTTTTTGTTGGTCTACTGTGGGGCTTGCAGCCTACCCTGAAGGGTAATTTATTTCTCCAGTGGGATTGTGCCATGATGATAATGGACTGAACCTCTGAACTGTAAGTGAGCCACTCCAGTTAAATGTTTTCCTTTATAAGAGTTACCATGGTCATGGTGTCTCTTTACAGCAATAGAACTGCTAACTAAGATATGAGGGCTACTGTTTTTTGTGAGTGAATTTTGTATCCAGCTACTTTGCTGAAAATGTTTATCAGTTGTAGGAGTTTCCTAGTGGAACTTTTAGGGTCACATATATACACTTATAGAGATATTTTGACTTCTTTCCAATTTGTATCCTCTTGATCATCTTCAGTTGCCTTATTGCTCTAGGTAACACTTCAAGTACTGTATTGAATAGGTATGGAGAAAGTGGACAACCTTGTCTTTTCCCTGATTTCAGTGGAATTGTTTTGAGTTTCTCTCGATTTAAGTTCTTGTTGGCAATGGGCTTGCTGTAAACTGCATTTATTATGTTTAGATATGTACCTTGAAATATTTATCCTGTCCCATTTATCATAAAAGGATATCCGATTTGTCAAAGGCATTTTCTACATCTAATAAGACGATCATATGTTGTTTTTTTTCAGTTTGTTAATTTGGTGGATTACATTTGTTGATTTACATACATTGAACCATCCCTGCATTTCTGGGATGAAGCCTACTTGAACAAGGTGGATGATCTTTTTGATGTGTTCTTGAGTTTGGTTTGAAAGCATTTTATTTATATTTTTTACATCTATGTTCATAAGAAAAAATTGTCTGTAATTCTTTTTTGTTGAGTGTTTATGTGGTTTGGGTATCAAGGTAATTGGCTTCATAAAATAAATCTGGCCATGTTCCTTCTGTTTCTATTTTGTGGAATAATTTGAGGAGTATTAGCATTAACTCTTCTTTGAAGGTCTGATAGAAGAATTCTGTGCTATAACCATCTGGTCCTCGTCTTTTCTTTTTTTTTATTTTTTTTTATGGTTTTTCAAGACAGGGTTTCTCTGTGTAGCTTTGCGCCTTTCCTGGAGCTCACTTGGTAGCCCAGGCTGGCCTCGAACTCACAGAGATCCACCTGCCTCTGCCTCCCGAGTGCTGGGATTAAAGGCGTGTGCCACCAATGCCCGGCTCGGTCTTTTCTTTTTGATTGGGAAATTTTTAATTAGTGCTTTTATTTCACTAGGGGGTCATACGTCTGTTTATATTGTTTGTTTGATCTTGATTTAACTTTGCTAAGTGGTATGTATCGTGAAAATATTCCATTTCTTTTAGATTTTCCAATTTGGTGGAGTGTATGTTTTTAAAGTATGTCCTTATGATTTTCCAATTTCCTCAGTCTCTATTGTTATGCCTACATTTTCATTTCTAATTTTGTTAATTTAGATGTTCTTTCTCTGCCTTTTAGTTAGCTAATTTGACTAAGGCTTTGTCAATTGTATTGATTTTCCTCAACAAACCAACATTTTTTCATGAAACATCTTTGTTTCATTGATTCTTTGTGTTGTTTTGTTGTTGTTCTTTCTTTTTTATTGATTTCAGCCCTGAGTTTGACTATTTCTTGCTGTCTTCTCCTAATTGGTGTGATTTTGTCTTTTTGTTCTAGAGCTGTCAGGGGTGCTATTAAGTTCCTAGTATGAAATCTCTCCAGTTTTTGTTTTTTTTTTTAATGTAGGAACTCAGTTCTATGAACTTGTCTTTAAGAACTGCCTTCATGGTGTCCTATAAGCTTAGGTGTGCTATATGTTCATTTCTATTCTATTCTAGAAAGGCTTTCATTTCTTTCCATTTGTTACTCAGTAGTGAGTATTTGAGTTTCCATGAGTTTGTAAACTTTCTGTTGTTGTTGATATCCTGCTTTAATTAGTGATGGTCAGATAGGATTCAGGGTGCTGTTTCAATTTTCTTGTATTTGTTGAGTTTTTTTTTTTTTTTTGCATCTGAGTATATGCTCAGTTTTGGAGAAAGTTCCATAAGATTCTGAGAAGAAGGATTATTCATTTTCATTTGGGTGAAGTGTTCTGTAAATACCTGTTAGGTCCTTATAGTTTATGACGTCAGTTAGCTCCAGCATTTCTCAGTTTAGTTTGTATCTGGATAGCTTGCCTATTGGTAAGAATAGAGAATAGAAATCTTCCGCTATCAGTGTGTGAGAGTCAATGTCATTTATGCTACAGTGGTTTCTTTTAGAAATTTCTGTGCCCTTGCGTTTGGTGCGTTGATGTTAAGAACTGCAATGCCCTCTTGGTGGACTTCCTTTGATAGTATGTAATGTCCTTTCCTGTCTGCCCTGATTTGTTTTGGTTTGAAGTCTATTTTGTCAGATATTAAAAGGGCTACACCAGCCTGCTTCTTAGGTCCATTTGCTTATAATATCTTTTTCCAACACTTTACCCTGAGGTAATGTTTATCCTTGATGTTCAGGTGTATTTCTTGTATTTGCATCCATTCTGTTAGT
>CABHPQ010000391.1:34142-52316 GCA_902168405.1 Peromyscus aztecus
GGGGGGGGGGGGGGGGGGGGACTTCTTTGATGAGGGATGACAGCTTCAATACCTGTGGGTATAAGTATTTAGACTTCTCCCTTAAAAAAAACTTTTAGAATTCAGGTAGAACTTAGGTTGATGGTGGGGCCTTAAATCTAATCAGATACTGTTTAGTTACTCCCACACACTATTGCATCAGCACATCTTGCAGGCAGGTCACCATTATAGATCCAAGGATTTGTAGCATCTCCTTTGGTACCGTGCAGAGTACCTTCCAGTACCATGAGCACTAGTCACTAGGGATGAAGGCTCTAGGTACTAGCTCATCTTCTCTGTGTTCAGTGACTTGTATAGGTGTTGTCTTTAGCAATAGGATCTTACCATCAGAGTGTGGAGAACAATTAGTAGCCTTGGCAATAGCTTCAGCTGTATGGGGGTTCCCATGGAGCCCCTTTGGCCAACCACTTGATTAGATGCAACCTGTTTCTGGAGCTGGAGGCTTCATTTAAGGCCCGCTCCAGGAGATGGAACCCATGGCTAAAACTGCCTGTGTGACAATAAAATGACTCCTTATGACATTCTGCTCTACTTCTGGATCAGTGCCTTGCTCAGACATCACCAGGAAACACCCCCTTCAGTAGATAGGAACAAATACAGAGACACATAACTGGACAATGTTCAGAGATTGAGAGACCTTAGAACATCCTCCTGCAGTAGATGGGAACAAATACAGAGACCCATAGCTGGACAGTTTTCAGAGATTGAGAGACCATAGAACATTCAGTTCTAAATGGGATGTCTCCATTAAATACCTCACCTTAGAACTCAGAGAACCCTGTGGAAGAGGAGGCAGAGCCAGAGGGGATGGAAGACACCAGAGAAACAAGGCCTTCTAAACACAGCAGGGCTGACACAAGTATAAACTCACAGAGGCTATGGCAGCATGCACAGGTCTGGCGCTGATGGGTCCCTAGCATGGAGAGGGGATTGGATACAAGCTCCCATCCTTAACCCAGAAGCTATCCTCAGTTGATAACTGCTGATTGTGAAATACTTATTTTCTCCAATGGATTATCACTGGGTATGCAAACTACTCTTAAGAGTGGGTGGGCCCCATGTGTAGCAGTAAATGGCCAATACAAAACAAATGGCATTTTTTTGAGACTTTTTTTTTGTCTCGTAATCTCATAATGCTTTATTGAGATTTAATTTTTAAACCTTTTAAGTCTTTTGTGTTTATAGTAGGGTTTCTAGTTTTGTGTTTTGGAGGGAATTTCTGTATGTGCGAACTCATGCATCTCTGCATCGATGTGCTTCTTGTGCTTTTTCATTGGCTCGTTTTCTTTAGTTTGTTTCTTTGGTTTATCCTATTCTGGCTTGATTGGCTTTGTTTTATATATATTATTATTTTTGATGCCTGTTTGTTTTCTTATGAGAGAGAAAAACAGAAAGGGTGTGGATCTGGATGGGAGGGCAGGGAGGGGGATCTGGGAGGAGTTGGGGAGGAAATCTTAACCAGAATATATTGTATGAAAAAAAATCTATTACTATAAAAGAGGAAGGGAGATAAAACTATGGAGACTTGACAAATCACAAAATGTGAATAGCATGTACAATTACAAAAATTAGTATTAATAACAAAATGAAATTTGATGAAAAAATTTAAAATGGACTTTGTAGTATGTTCTACTAGTCACAATATTTCAAGTCCTTTAAAGGCAGAAAAGTAATGCCAGATGATTTAGTGCATATTGATATAATTAAGATGATAAACATGAAATTTCTTTTTCTAAAAAAGGAAATTATATTGGCTGAGAAAAATGGTAGAAGTGGGTTCTCCCTGGGTCTATGACCTCTCTCTCCAGGAGCAGTTGGCTAGATTTACAGTGCAAGGCAGAAGTTCTGTCCCATTGAGTGAGTCCTAAATCCAACTGGACAGCTGCAGCTTGCCCCCAGGTATGAGTCACTATGGCACCATTGCAGGTATCTTACCGGGCTGATCATGGTTGTGGTTGCAAGCTTTAAGGCTGCGTAAGACTGTTGATTATCTCTCTCTTGCCAGGCTGGTCATGGTTGTGGTTGCAAGCTTTAAGGCTGGGTAAGACTGTTGATTATCTCTCTCCCTGGGCAGCTTACATAGCACCTTCTGATACCATGAGAGCTAGTCCTGAGAGAACAGGCTTCTAGGTCAGTTCATGCTTGATTCCTCCAAGTCATGTGTCTAAATTGTGTGGTGGCTTTAAGTTCTGGGAGGCAACTGAGGGTGTTGCCAATATAGATTTTCTGTGGCCGGCTCTGAGATTTTTGAGTTATTTAAAAGAATTACTTTGGGGCTTGTATTTGCCTGCCTTCCTCTCCTTCCACCCTCTCTCCCTCCCCCCCACCTCCCTCCCTCCTTCCTAGTACAGTAGTGTTTCAAAAGTAATCGCCGAGGTACAAATAGGGCACTTCACTGATTACCTGACATGTCTACATGGATTTGTCAAGTCTTCTTGTCATTTTATATGCTCCAATATTCCTTAGGACGTATTTCAAGGAGCTTCTGAACGTTGGTGTGTCAGGAATTTCCTGGCTTTTAGTAATGGCTTCAAACATGCCAGCTTCCTCTCCCCGTCATGCCAACCTCAGATCTAATCTTCTGTGTGCCAGCAGATAATCCCCACGTTTTAAGTCTGCTGATGCCTAGGGGACTTCCTTTAGAAAGTTTCTGAGATGAAAAATGTCAAGTTATGACTTTTACTTGACATTGTGCCATCTAAGCTTTCTTCAAACACTTGAGCAAGACCTGGTTTTTACCCATTTAAGAAGCTAATTTAGTAGAGGGCCGCTATGATCAAAGTCTGTCATGAGTGTGTACGATAATGTCATGGGTAAGCTCAGTTTTTATAGAATTAATATTTTTATTACAGTAATAATTCTTCAAAGTCAGTTCTCTCTATTGCCAAAGTTAAATGTGAACAGGGAAAAGCCCATGAGGCCTCATCCTATACAAAGAACCACAGGCAACTGAGGAATGCTGGTACTAGAGACATAGTCTTCCCTAGGGGAGAGCTCACCAGTTGGTTCTCCAGCACCAAATCTGTAGTCCTCAAAACATATCTGCAAGTAACATTATATAGACTGAGCAGGTTGTATTTAGAAGTGTTTGTGTGTGTGTGTGTGTGTGTGTGTGTGTGTGTGTGTGTGTTTGTGCACACATACGTGCACACCCATGTGTATGCAATAACGATTTGTGGAAAAGGAGGTTATGAATTTGAAAAAGCAAGGAAAGGCATATGGGAGGGTTTGCAGAGAGGAAAGAAAAGGGGAGAAGTTATGCAATTATAATCCCACAAAATAAAAGAAATCATTTAAAACTGTGGTCAGTTCAGCAATGTTTAAAAACCCTCGACATGAGAGGCAGAAGGAAGGCCACATCACAGCCCCACTCCTTAAATGTTGGTATTTTACTTCTCAGCCCCTTTTCTGTTCAGTAGCATGGGGTGACGGAGGTCTGGGCAGAGGAATGCCATGCTTTTCTGATGCCCTGTCTCCATGAGGAGTCTTAACATGTCCACATGCCTACTCCCTCCACACTGTCCCTCGGTGCCTGGAGTTACCTCTTTAGTCCCAGGGACCAAATATGATCCAGAATTACTGAGGAGATCCATCCCTACAATCATGGTCAAATGTGAGATGGAGAGAGTTCAAGTTGCTCACAGGAGACATTTCTGCTGGCTTATACTCTCAAGGAAAAAGTAGGAGTTGGTCCTACTGAGAAAAGAAAAGTTACACATCTGTGTGTTTCCATTACTCAGGGATCTGGTCATGCATGCCATCATCCTGCAGACGGAACCAGGACAGCCAGGAAGAGCTGTGGGTTTCGGGCTCTAATGAAAACATTCTTTGTTACAAAAGCTGGGATAAGAACATAGATGATTTTGACACTAACATTACTCTTTCTTCGTTTTTCAATAAATCAAATTTTATTGGGATGGACGACCACATCACTCATATACACACGGCCTCCTGCCTATGGCTGCTTTCACGGCTCAGTGGCAGAGATGAGCCACGATCATAAAGACTGTGTGGTCTCCAAAGCCTCGAACTGTTGGCTGTCTGGCTGTTTGCAAACGTCTGCTGACCCGGTATCAGAAGCTGCTTGTTCTTGTCTTCTGATTCTTTGACAATCCCCCAGCACTTTATTTATGGTTTGCTATTTGTTTGAGGGTTTCCTGTACACACATGACATGTTCTGGTCAGGTCCATCTTCCTCTCACTTCCATCTCTTCTCCATTTACCCCCCCCCCCCCCAGTGCTATTTCTTCCCACTTTCTTGTTCCCTCCCTTTAAACAGGAGTCCACTCAGTGCCTGTATGTGCCCGGAGGCAGGGTCATACACTGGAGCACTCGGGCCTCTCAGGGACTGCGTCCTGGAAGAGAACTGGCTCTATCTTCCCCAGCATCCATCAGTTGCCAACAGCTCCAGCCAGGGATGGGACTCTGTGTCACTCTTCCCGACTCATGCTGGGGTTTAGGCAGCCTCTATCCTGTGTCTGCAGTCCCAGACACTGTGAGTTCATGTGTGTAGCAGCACTGTCGTGTTCAGAAAGCACTGCTGCATCATACTCATCTGCTCCTGCTCTGAACATGCTGAACACTTTTGGACTTTTTTAAACATCAGTTTGTCAAGGACCCCTGACTTTTAGTAATGTCCTCAAACATGCCACTTTCTCTCCCCCTCATGCCATCCTCAACTCTAATCTTTTATGTTTCAGGCAGCTAAGACTGAGTTTTAAATCTGTTGATACCCATAGAACTTCTTTTAGAAAGTTTCTGCCTGAAAAAAATGTCTTATGACTTATACCTCACACTGTGCCCTCTAACATTGCACATAACATAATTTGATCAGAGTCATTCCCAACTACACAGACTTTTAATCTATTTTACTTTATTTGGTTTTTTTGAGACAGGGTTTCTCTGTGTAGCCCTGGCTGTCCTGAAGCTAACTCTGTAGACCAGGCTGGCCTCAAACTCACAGAGATCCACCTGCCTCTGCCTCCCGAGTGCTGGGATTAAAGGCGTGCACCACCACGGTCCGGCTACATTGACTTTTTAAATGGACTTTGCTCAGATATTTGAAGACAAACAAACTTTCATATATTTTGATTATGATCACATTATAAATATCAGTATTCACTTACATGGTGCTTTATTCTGCTAGTATATTGCATCTGCTGTGTAGGGTAGAACATTGATGATGATGACTGTAAATATTGATCTCTATGTAGTTTACAACTCAAACCACAGCCTGGTGGTGGTGCATGCCTTTATTCCCAGCACTCGGGAGGCAGAGGCAGGCTGTCTTGAGTTCAAAGCCAGCCTGGTCTGCAGAGACAGCCAAGGGTATATAGAGAAACCCTGTTTTGAAAGACCAAACCAAACCAAACAAAATCTCAAACCACAAGCTAGAATTTGGTGAAACTGAGGTTAAAACAAGATCTATAACTTTTTTTTTTTTTCCGATGCATAGATGCATCATCAGGGGACTCAAACCCGGGACCTCCGGGTCCAGAGGCAGAGACCCTAGCCTCCGCGCCACCGCTCGGGTTCACAAGAGATCTATAACTTAATCAGATAAGCCCCTGCCAAAAATTTTAAAGTGTAGTTATGGCAGATCCATAGTATTCCACCAGTGGCATGTATTAAATTTTGTTTAACCATTACTCTGTTAAAGCAATGCACAGTCTTCGGGGGTTTTGATCCTTTTATTTAAAGATAGTGTTCTGAGGATTGTTTTGACCCACAGAGCTTCATGCTATTTCTTCTTCTTCTTTTTTTAAAATTTTTACCTTAAGACATATACAAAATGAAACTATTGACTCAAATTTATAAATAAGTGTGAGCCCTTTGGCATATCACCAAAATACTGTTTACTCTTCAGGTGAACAGTATAATTCATACCACACCAAAGGTTCATTGGAGTTTCTGACGTAGATATTGTCTGTCTCATGTTCCCCCCCTTCCCTCTGTGCCAGCCCTGATCACACACCCCCACCCCAGCCCTGGTCCCTCCCCTAGAGCCTGCTGTATATAAGACACTCTCCTGGTTGTCAAGGAGACTATTTGACATTTATATTTTCCTCAAGGGATTAGATGCTTCCTTGGGACCTTCGGCAACATATAAATGAGTAGGACCCTGGGAAGGGAGAATGGGGGAGGGACCAGGTTTCAGGCAGAGAAACCATCAGCAAAGCTGGTACTGAAAAGTGGTGGGTCTGGTGTTTGGAGCACAGGGTTTGTGTTCTTTCAGTGCTGGTGGATGGAAGGGCTCTAAGGAGGGGTTGGGAACCAAACAAGTCACTTAGTCTCCCTGGGCATCTGCTTACTAAATTATAAATCAAAACGTTATTACTTGATTATATACTTCCTCAGAATTCTAATGCTAGTTCTTCATGCAACTTAAATATAAACCCTCTGTAACTAGAAACACAAATTACATGTGTTGCTAGCATTGCAAAATATCCATTTCTTAAAAGGTGAGAGACAGGGACTCTATATGCTATCAGTTGAATTCTTTCCCTTCTAGAAGATAATTAATAATGCCAGATGATTCATGAGGCTGTATGCCAATTGTGAAAGATTTAAAACTCCAAAGTTCTTGGTACCCTCTGCAGCTCATACAGATATAAATTGCTTTCCCGACCTTGGCTAGATTCTAGGGCATAGCCTGATTTTCCTCTTAAACTGTAGGGAGAGCTTCATATAAAATTAGGGGACAGATAAGTCACGTCAAACCTGATATTGATACACAGAAGCAGGACAGCATGAAACCCATGTTCTTTATCTTGTGTCCTCCATCTGCTCTCCTGGGTCAGCGGAACCATGCTTTAGGGCAGGACTGAGGACAGCTCCTTCCAGAAGGACACAGAGTGGATCCCTTCTTCACAGAATGCCCCTTTGCAGTGTCTGCATCTTTTGCAACTTGGTACTTTTGTAAGCTCTTTGAAACAAGACTGATATGGCCCTACCTGACCACAAGCCTCTTAGCTATCCATTAGCACTCCACTTCACATTCCTTCTTCCAGGAGAAAAGCTGTTCTCTTGATAGTTCTGTTTTTAATACCATAATACTATTACCTCCTTAGTATTACACGAACTCCAAAGTGGAATAAGCCCCACATCTAACATCTAGAATATATTCCAGGAATGTTTGCTGAATGGATACATGGATACTGCTGGATTAAACTTCCTAGTAAAATTATTTGGTTTTCCTTCATGTCCCTACTGTATTTTATGTGTGGTAGGGGTAGATGATGTTTGGAATTAGGCTGTATGGGTTGGAATCCTGGTCTCAGCTCCTATGAACTGCACAGATGACTGTGGCAATTGGCCAGTATCTTTGCACCTCAGTGTGTTCATCTGTAAAATGGAATGGTTTCGTATGATTGCCCTTTGAATAAGATAATTCTCTTTTTTGATAATGAGCTCAGGGATTTGTGCTTCTCCTCCACAGGTTTATGTTATTAATGTGATTCACTACTTCGAAGCTTCTTTAAAAGTGAGTTTCATTTCATGTAACATGTTAGTTTTCTGCTAACGGTGAGACCGTCACAATACTTAGGGAATGTGATTGGCATGTGAGGTTTGGAAGGTTTAGACCCTTGAAGGGCAGATCATTGTAGAATCTGTGTCAGTATTGTCCTTTCTCTGTAGTGCAAACCCCAGGACGGTGGGTTATCTGATCTGGTTTATAAGTTTTCCAGGAAACAAAGCAAACATACCCAAGGGAACAAAGACCCAGGAGGAATGGCTACAGGAGCTGGACGGTGCCTCAAAAGCCCCAGATCAATGCTGCCCCTCAGATCACCTTAGGAAGCTGGTCCTGCCAGAGCCCTCCTCAGTCGCAGTGAGAGGGTCCCCATCCCTCCTGCTGATTACAGCCATAGATTTATTCAAATACTGAGCCAGTTCCTGCTGGAATGAGACCCTGTCATTGGCATTATCTCTAGTAATTTTAACAAATGTGACCATTTAACCTCTGTTTAACCCAATGCTGAATTCTTCAGAAAGCTGCTCCAGGGATCATGGGAGGATTGCCCCCTTCATCTTTCATTAAAATTCTCAAAGTTGGCCACTGACTGTTTGCACCATCTTGATGGTCTGAGAAGCTCTAGCAGGTGGAAGCAGAGTGTGGAAGTATCAGGATAAATGCTGAGGCTATGAGCTATGACTGTAGTGCTGGGCTGGCCAGCCCCCTGGCATTCTACCTCATAGCTTCTTGCATCCCTGAAATGTCCCTAGAAGTTGATGTGAGATTCCCATTTGGAAGACAGAGAGGCTTCACGGATAAGACTGCCTCACGTTGCAGTTCTTCTCAGTAGGGAAAGGCATTATCAGTTACTCTCACAAAAATCTCTGGCTTTTCTGAGAGCCCGTGGGTGTTTGGTCTCCATTGCTCCCATAAGGTCCCATGCCAGCCAGCCCTAGCACAGCATAGTCAGCCTTGCTCTACCTGGCAGGAAGCTCTGCCTCTTCCTTCTGCTTGCTGCTCCCTGGGACAAGCCCTCTGAAATATGCTTTCCATGCACACTTAAATATTTTATGTTAATAGTGATTGAAGTCAGATTTCAAGTAATACTTCCTGCAGTTTATTGGCCCAGTTAATTTAACATTAAGAAAGAAACCGAATGAATAAAAACCATGGCACATTTCCATATGCAAATGTGTGCCTGGAGGAAGCTGTTAGATGTGGAGCAATCAATAAATTCCAGAAATTTAGTAGCATTGCACATGACTCTGACATTAACTCCCCCAGGTTTTAGGGCTTGTTTTAAAGTTCTTTCTGCACCCATCGCCTTCCTTCCTAGGACATGATGTTTTCTTCAGCTCTGAGGACGCACTCACTGTAGGTGCCATTTGTGAGCAATGGGCTTCTGGCTCCCGGGGGATTAGTAATTGCTTCGTTCTGACAGGTGCTCATTGCAGGGCCTCATTTCCTACACAGCATCACCATCCATCTCAGCCTCCGAAGCAATCCTGCCAGGAAGAGGAAAAGGTCACAGCCCAGGGGAGCGATTCCCACACAGAATTCTGATCAACCCCGAGATTCCGCAAAGGTGACTCAGGGGCCACTGCTGGGGGCTGTGGAAGTGGTGATAGATGTGGGGGAGGGGAAGGAAACCCGCAGCACCCCAAAGAGCTTTCTGTTTCTCTCTTCTGTCCTGTATATGCTACCTTAGAAAGCATTTCTCTCCCGAATGAAAAGTTAACTCACTGATCTGAAAGAGGAAAGAGCTACCACTAACAACAATGATTTCCCCCATGTACTTCATACTGCTAGATCCCAGATCGGTGTGGTTTCATTTTGCGCGTTTCTGTCATTTTGATTTTAACCAATGAGAAAGAGAACCCTTAGTTACCGAGTCACTAGATCACCATTTCTAAGTAGCAGACATCATATCATTTTTCTTTCTCTTACTCCTTACAGCCAACATGCTCAGACATCTGAGGGACTCACATCAGCTGAAGGATGCTGAAGATACAGTTGTGAATGGGATGGACTTGGCTGAACAGTCTTGGGGCCCATTAGTTAGTGGATTTGAACCCTGACCTGTGTGACAGTAGCACAAGAGCTGGTATCTCTTATACCATGTTGTCTGCAACATCAAACTCTGTGGCCTTAAAGAGGTCTCTGGGGAATGACAGAGAGAATGAAAGGAGCAGTTGGGTCCTAGGCATGTCAGCCTTGATCACTTCCTGAGGGATGTGTGGACAAGGGAAAACTCATAGCATGGTAGATCCCGTCCTCTGACTAGGGGAGCTCCTCCCTCCTCTGTCATGGTAGGGACATGGACTGGAGGCGTGAGATGAGTCTCATTGCCATGGTAAGCCATGGCTGTCCTCAATGCCGTGGGATGAGCTCCCAACTGTAAGTCAAGGGGAAATTGGTTCAACTCTTAAATCTCTTGACATTTTGGGAGGTAACTATATTTGATTCATTTCCCATCTGTAAGTGACTTACATGAATTTTCCCTCTGCATGAAAATTCTTTGATTCTTTGTAAGTTCAGTAGGCTCAGGCTCTGGGGTTTGAGGGTAAATTTCAGTTGTCTTCTTCAATATAGAGTAGATTTTACTACTACTACTACTACTACTACTACTACTACTACTACTACTACTACAACTACTACTACTACTACAACTACTACTACTACTACTACTACTACTACTACTACAACTACTACTACTAGTACTACTGCTGCTGCTGCTGCTGCTACCACCACCACCACTACAGTCAGTGTCTCACTATGCAGTCCACTCTTGACTCAAAATCATCATATTGGTGCTTAGCTTTCTCATCTTTTTAAAAGACTTGTTTTTATTCGTGTGTGTGTGTGTGTGTGTGTGTGTGTGTGTGTGTGTGTGTGTGTGTATGCCTGAGTGTGCCTATAACACATGTGTGCAGGTGCCTGAAGAGGCCAGAGAGGATATTGGTTCCTTTGGAGATGGAGTTAAACTGCTTGTAAACAGTCCAGTGGTGCTAGGGACTGAACGCCAATCCTCTGAAAGAGTAGCAAGCCCTTTGAACTGCTGAGCCATTTCTTCAACCCTTGCCTTCTTGAGGTCTGAGATTGCAGGCATGTCCCACCACTCTCGGAATGGATTTTACCTGCTGCTTTTTGTCTCTAATCAACAAGAAGAAATAAATTTACACTGTGTTTGAATATACAAGTCTACACACATATCAGAAATAATACCACCATTTATGTGAAACATTGTGAGATCTTCCACAGTATTCTATTCTCTCCTATGAGATCTTCCCTAGCCTTCTATTCTCTCCAGGCATAGTCCATGTTCATTGTTGTAGAAGTCTTCACTGTGGTCCAGTAAGTTGGCTTTATAACCTATAAGCTAAGCTTTGTACCGTGAAATCAGATCACCATGGACAGTTTCTCAAGGTCAAAGACTGACGGGAATGTAGAGCCAGCCCTCTTATCTGTGGGTCTGTATGCATTTAACACACACACCAAAAAATTGCATCCCTACTGCAAATTACAGACCTTCCCTTATCAGTGCTCAATAGAGAACAACGCTGGTTTGCCCGGGCATGTATTAGGTATCATAAGCAACATAGAGAGACTTTGAAGTGTAGAAGAGAATGTGCAGGTCAGGTGTCAATGTTAACAGATTTACATAGGGAAGCTGCAGGTCCCCGGCTTCCTATATCCTGCAGGGGGCAGGGTGAGTCCTCAAACCAGTCCCCTCTGGTTACTGAGGAGCAAGCTTTATTTTTTTCCTTAGAAAGCTGAGAATATTCCCTGCTGCCCTCTGGGACAGCATTCTTCTCTCTGACTAGTCAGGCAATCCTCCCAATTTCCTGCTTTGCCTCCATGATGCCATTAGATCCTGTCTCGCACCGAAGTGAGTTCAAAGTGTCCCCTTAGGACAGAAGTGCAAGCATTCTTGTATGAAGAAGCGATTGGCCAATTCTGTCTGGAATTAAATGGCCTCACTCCGTCAGCAAAGGGCTCTTAAAAATTCTCTAATGCATGGAGCTTAACAGGGGAAAGAAAATAATCACCCACATTTGTCAGTATACAACAACGAAATAGAATGCTTGCAGCTTGTGGAGTGGCTCATTAGTATCCGATTAGCCTCCCTTCAGCCTGATGGAGAAATTATCATGGAACCTTAAATTTATAAACTGGAGCTGAGAGCCTCAAAGACTGGGGGTGTTCATGCAGTGACTAGCACAGGGCAGAGCCGAATGGTGCACTCCAGGCTTGCAGCACATTCTCTTTGTGAAGTGCTTTCTCATAGGAGCTCTGCATTATGGCTTGAGGAGAAGTGGTCACTTTGCAATATTTGCAGCAACAGTACCTCATTTCTGATCTATTCCTGCATGTTGTGAACATACTTCATTTGCACTCGTTTTCTAGTTTGCCGACTATTGATGTGATAAATAACACCATGACCAATTGCAACTTGGGAAGGAAAGGGTTTGTTTCATCTTGCATTTCCAGATCACATCCTATCATTGAAGGAATTCAGGGCAGGAACTCAAGCCGGGGGCTGAAGCAGAAACAGTGGAGGAATGCTGCTGGCCGGTGGGCTCTCTTGCTTGCTCAGCTGCCTTTCTTATCCATCCCAGGCACAGTACTGCCTGCAGTGGCCTGACCCCTCCTGCAAAGAGAACCTTTCACAGACACAGCCAATTTGATAAGTGCAGATCTTCAGCGGAAGTCTCTCTTCCCTGATGTGTCATGTTGAGAATACAAACTAAGCAGGACAAACCCCAATTCTGAGTGGCCTAGGAACTACCTGCAATTTGGCAGGAGCCTCAGCTCAGTTGCTTTTCTGATTGTACCACAGTTAATGCATTGGGTAAGCCCTCTCATTTTGCCTGGCTTGTGTCCAAGGTGACTGCTCTTTTTCTTCAGATCTTCATTGATGTCTTCTCGCTGGTAGCTCAAGCCTTTAATTCCAGCACTCAGGAGGCAGAGGCAGGTGGAGCTCTGTGAGTCCGAGGCCAGCCTGATCTGCAGAGTAAGTTCCAGGATAGCCAGCACTGTTTCACAGAGAAATCCTGTCCTGAAAAAATCAATCAATTAATTAAAATATAATAAAACTAATTTTAAGTGCTTGGTTGGACTGATTTCAAGTGTCTCTGCCATATCACCTTGGTTGGTTTTACTCTCTGAAATTATACATGGTTACTGACACCTTCAGAAATATGCAGGTTCAACAGAAGGTAAGAAGTGTGTCCCCACCCCCATTCTGCCCCAGAAACCATAGCCCCGTTGGACGGAGTTAAAGCACAGTGAACACATGGACAAACTAATGCTAAGCTGGAAGTAGCCCTTTTTTCTCTGATCATCAAAAAAGTGGATCTTGTATCATTTCCTGCTTCTGGGATCTATTTCCAACATAAATGTGCGCCCCATTGCTTGACACTGCATTCCTGAAGTTAGGTTAACATAGCCTTTGGGATGGTTAACATTTAGTACCTCCTTCCCTCTATGTCTTTCTCGGTGCTGAATTTTTGGCTAGAAATATTTTATTTATCCCTATGAAATAAACATTTTTATATCCCCCCCCCTTTTTTTTTTCAGGGAAGACCCAAGGCTTAAAGCTTGAGCTATATCCAGTTCATTTGGATAGGAAGGGTTTTTATTCGTTTTCTGTTCCTGTGACAAAAATACATGAAGAAAATGACATGGGGGGAAACGACAAAGGTCTCCTTTGGCCCATTGTTCCAGAGGCTTCAGTCCATGTATTTCCAGCTGTATCGGTTTGGACCTGAAGGAGGACTGAATATCGTGCTGCTGGGAGCATGCGGTAGAGGAGGCTGCTCACTTCATGGTTGCCATGAACAAAAAGAATTGAAGAGAAGGGCATTCATTGGACACCATGGGCTTCCAAGGCATGTCCTTTGGCAGGACACTTCCTATCTGAACTCTAACAGTGCTGGGTGAGACTCACACAAAAATCATTTGACACCTCGGGAAAGCTGAGTCAGCAGATGGCAGGGCTTGCTGATTTCCAGGGGATCAGGGTTTGGTTCCCAGCAGCAACATCCAGCAGCCCACAGTTCCAACTCCAGTGCCAGGGGGATCCAGTGCACTCTTCTGTCCTCTGTGGGCATGTGTACACACATATGTACTTACCCACATGTAGACAACAACGAATACACATCAAGATAATCAAAATAAATCTTAAGACTTTGACTTCTCTTTATGCCCTGCATTTTTATGTCTCTTGAGCCCTGCTTAGAGAATTACTTAGTTAAATGTTTAAAAAATTAATGACTAAATATTAAGTAGTTTCTGTTTTTATTTATTTTCATTTTGAGACAGGGGCTCATATAGTGTAGTGTGGGAGCCCATTCTCGGGTTCTTCGTGGCTTTACCCAGCATGTCCGCATAGAGGATGATTAGGACCACGGGCCTGAGTGCAGGTGTCTGAGATGGTCTGTGCTTGGCTGTGCTGGTGGAGGAGGTCATTTGCTCCACCCCTTGGCGTCTCTATAAAAACCCTGGGGCCAAGACAGTCGGGGCCCGTTGGAATAGGTTCCAGGCCCTCTCGAGGCTATCCTTTACTTTCTATCTGTTTATCTCCGCAAGATTCTCCACAATAAATCCTTCTATCTAATATTTCCTGCTGCTCACACTCAAGAAAACTCTGGGAAGCTGTGGGGTTGGTGGGTAAACGCCCCACAGTGTAGCCGGCCTTGCATTCATTATGTAGGCAAGGATGATCTTGAACTTCTGATCTTCCTGCCTTCAAGTCCCCAGTAAAGGATTACAAATGGGTAATTACTACAGTGTCAGGTCTATGCAATGCTTCAGATCAAACCCAGGGCTTTGTGCATGTTAGACAAGAACTCTACCAAAACACCTTCCTCTCTAGTTCAATCCTGATTTTAAGAGTAAATACTGTTGATTTTCTAAAAACACTTCTTGCATTTTCTCCTGCTATTTCTCCTGCATTTTCTTTGGGAACTGTGGTGGAGGACAAAATACCAGCTTCGTTGGCACAGCTGAATAATTTTCAGTAATATTACTGTTTATTAGATGCCTATAGATTCCACGTAGGACTTATAAGAAAGGACAAAACCCACACATGGTCAAGCAACTGACACATCAGTGGAAAATCTGTTAACTCTGAGAAATCCTCCTGAGGACACACGGCTTGGCTGATCTGTCGCTTGGCCCATGCTTGCCACAGTGATAAAGAACACAGATCATTGTCTACATCTACAGAGAACCAAAGAGGACATTGGCAGAGTAGGAAGAAGGTAAAAAAAAAAAAAGAATCAGAATCAGGGAACAAGACAGAAGACACATTATAGAGAAAGATCCTGGAAATGTTTCCTTTCCATCTGGAATGGGATTTCCTTCCTGTTAGAGAGTTTACCATGGGGCTGGAGAGCTAGATCAGAGGTTAAGAGTGATTCCTAGCGTACGTCTCTCTCCTCCCTCATTTTTTTTTAAGAACACATCATGTTCACCTTGCTTTCCTGTCTAAGAGTTGCAGGACCATAAAGATTTTCCTGTTTAGAGGCACATTTATAACCTGTTTTCACACACAACTAGTCTTCCACTTTTACTTTGTGTCTTTTGAATAGAGATTTACTTTGGTTCTTAAAGAGCAAAAACTTTGGGAAAATTTTTAAAATATGGAAGTGTGGAGATACAACCATAGATCTGTCATTCAGAGACAGTTCTGTAGTGAATTCCCTTGTAACTGCAGTGTTTGTCTCATGTATATCATAGTTTCTTATAATGAATTTAATACTCTGTTTCCTAAGTATTCTCCTTAGTACTTATTAGGCATGTAGGTTGCTTCTAGTGCCACCTAATGAAAAATGATGCTTCAAAGGATTCCTTGTACATTGATCTCATCCACATCTCTAATTTATTTTCTCTGAATGGATACCAGGAACTAGAATAACTAGACCAGAGACTTTCTACAAAAGTTAAACCAGTTTAATCTCTCTCAACATGCTGTGAGGATTTATTTATTTAATTTTCCCACCCCCATTGCCAGCAATGCATGTTATATCCTAAATCTGTTGCCAATTCTGTGGTTAAAATTAATATTCCCTTGTTTTAAAGTGAACCTTATGTGTCAGATATTTTATTTTCATTTGTGATTTACCTTTATGTGTTTTAAGTTTGTTATGCATATTTAAAATAGTAGTTTAAATTGGCACACAATTGATATGTAGTAAAATGCATAGATCAAAATTATAAGCTATAAAAATTCATACATTTGGGGCTAGAGATACGGTTCAGTGGTTAAGAGTACTTATTATTATTGCAAAGGACCTGGGTTCTGTTCCCAACACCCACATGGTGTTTCTCAACCCCCCATAACTTCAGTTTCAATAGATCCCATGCCCTCTTCTGACCTCTATGGGTACAAGGTATGAATATAGTGCACATGCCTATGTACAAACAATCATGCACATAAATTAAAAATAAGAAATTTTTAAGAAGTCCATACAGTTGCTTAATCTCATGACTGTAGATGTTATTCTAATGTCCCAGAAATTCCCTGGCACCCCACCTACCCACTCTCACCCAGAGACAATGACTATTTTGATGTCTTTTAATTGTTTTTTCACTCTAGAACTTAAAACAGAGATAAAGGTGTGTGTGTGTGTGTGTGTGTATGTGTATGTGTTTTATGATGATGGGTTCATCATCTCAGGATGAAGTTCTTGGGCTTATCAATATGGGTGGCTGTATCTACAGTTTAATAATATCAATCTAATTTTATGGCTGGATAGTATTTAATTATGTAAACTACCACAAGGCATTGATCTCTTCTCTTACTGATAGGTGTAGGAATTTTAAATTAGGGGATTTTTGCAGGTAAATCGTGAATGAGTCTTCTCATGTTCAGGGTCTCTTGATTTCATACCTCAGTCTTGCTGTTTATTCCCTTTGACCCACCTGTTTACTTGGAACTCATTTCTCACCCTCCTCCTACGTGAGCAGTGGGTTGTTCTTCTCGGTTTTCTCCTTTTCATTGAGTTATCAGATGTGTCTTTATTTTACTATCTGTAGTAGTTGGTCTATTGATTACATGATGCATCTTTGACTTACCACAAAGAAGATTCAGATTCACACCTGTAGAGGTATGTTCTAAAGTTTGAAATAAATTGATTTTTATTTTAACTTAATAATTTATGGAAAAACATGAAAACAATGGCTCTTGGTCCACATGGCAACCATAACTGCCATAACTGGAAGTTTTCACTCCTTTAAGACCAACTTTTTTTAAGTCACATAATTTCATTAATTTTTGAGAATTTCATGCATGCATACAATGTAGTTTGGTCATATTCACACACTGCTATCCTCCCTCTATCTCCTCCCAGATACAACCCTGCATGTTCCCACCCACTGCCAATTTTGTGTCCAACTTTTTTTTCTATTTAAAACCAAAACCACCACGTTCAGTTTGTGCTGCTTGTATACTCTTGAGTGTGTGCCCATCTGCTGGAACATGGCCAACCTACCAGGGGCCACAGTCTTAAAGAAAACAGACTCTCCCTCCCCCAGAAGCCATCAACTGTCAACAGCTCCTCAGCTAGTGGTAGGAGGCTCACAAGCCCCTCCTTGTTCCTTGTTGGAAAGTCACTGATTGGATCTTCTACAGACAGAATTGCTCCTTGAGTTCTTGAGTGCAGGGGTCCTGTCATGTTCTGAAGATACTGTTTCATTCCCTGACCTCTGTCCCACAGTCCTTCTGACCCCTCATCTGTGGTAAGGGCCAACGTGCCATAAGCTCACCTTATCCTTCCGTCTGAAGAACTTCCTTGAACAGGGCAATGGTCGGTCCTTCATGGCAGAGGCACAATCTCAGTCTACAATGTGCTGCAGATCTTCACATTTTCAAAGGGTGATTTCAGTGATATGAGTCAGAAAACATTCTTTTGAATTCAGACTGAAAAACCTCCAGTTTGTGATTGGTGGTTGCATCAGCTTACATTAGTATTGCTGTGTACTTGAGCTGGATTTATGACTGCTCTTTTGTCTTTCATTTCTTATGTGTCTTGTGCCCTTTTTAAAACTCTGGTGCTTATCAGTATTTTTCTTCTGAATTAACTAAATACTTCCTACTGTAACATTTTAATTACCTTAATAATTATTTTGTCTCTATGTTTTGAGTTATTTTTAATTGGTTGCCTTCGGGCTTACCATATGTACCCAGTGAAAGTCTATGCCTGATTAATACTAATTTAATTCCATGAGATATAAGGCTCTTACTTTTCTGTTGCTTTATTCTTGCTTTTTAATTTTGTAGCCATTATTGTGAAACATATGTGCCTGTATATTTATTACACACAAAACAATGTATTCTTATCACCTTTCCTCATATAATTTTATGTTTTTAAAAATATTTGGATAGAGAAAGTAGGAAAATTATATCATGTAAGCTTTATTAAAATTGTCTTATTTACAATTTTTATTCCTGTGGATTTCAGTAATCATCTATTACAATTTCCGGCTACCACCCACCTTCTTCCTGTAGCTGTTGTTAAATATATTATATTTGCATATGTCATAGCCTAGACCATATAGTCATATTAATATTATTTATGGAATTATATTTTGAATATGTCTAGTGAAAAACAATGAAATATATATTTATGTAAGCTTTCACAACTATATCATTATCTTAACTGGTTCTTTTTTTT
>CABHPQ010000392.1:0-13328 GCA_902168405.1 Peromyscus aztecus
GAAAACCTTCTCCTCAGCTGTCCTTTGGAGTGGTTATGTCATTACTTAAGACAACCACCATGTGACCTGGCAATTCCGCTCCTGCATATAGACCAAAGAACAATGAAAATGGTCTCACACAAAACTGAATATGCTGCTTGTGCCGGATGGTTTCTGTCAACTTGACACAAACTAGCATCACCTGGGAAGAGAACCTTCAATTGATGATTTTCTTGACCAATAATTGGTATGTGAGGGCCTAGCCCTCTGCAGGCAGTGCCACCCTTTGCATAAAAAGGGGAACCCTCTAACAAGCAGTGTTCCTCTGTGGTTTCTGCTCTGGTTCCTGCCTCAGAATCCTGCTTTGGTGTTCCAAGGTGAAGGACGGTAACTTGTAAGATGAAATAAGCCCTTTCCTCCCCCAAGTTGTTTTTGGTCAACACTATGTCTTGGACAGTTCTGTGGGAGAAGGGTAGAGAACTGAAGATCTTTCGGCTAGAAAAGTCACTGAGTGTCCAAGAGCTAATGTGTGAACTGGGAAGGTAATGCCTAGAGAACAACGTAATCGCAGAGAAGTGCACAGAACCTCAGCATCTACTAATGGATAAAATGCTGCAAACAGTGGGACATTATTTAGCAATAAGAAATGAAATACAGATACATATTACACATAGGAGAGCCTTGAAAGCAAAATGCTAAATAAAAGGAACCAGTCATATAGGATCACTTGTTTTATTTTAAGATATTACTTCCATAAAATGTCCAGAAGAGGCAAATCTATAGGACAAAAATCAGATTAGTGGCTGCACAGAATTGGGAAAGGGAGGATTAAAGCAGTCTGAGGGCTGTTTTGGGTTTGTGTGTGCCTGATGCCCAGGGAGGCCAGAAGAGGACTTTGGATCCCCTAGAACTGGAGTTACAGACAGTTGTGAGCTCCTAGTGGGTGTTCTGAATCAAATATGGTTCCTCTGGAAGAGTAGCCAATGCTCTTAACTGCTGAGCCATCTCTCCAGGACTTTTTTTTTTTTTTACTTATTTTATATTATGTGTGTGTACGTGTGCCTGAGTGTACATATGTGTACCACATGTATGCAGGAGCACACCAAAGTCAGAGGAGGTAGCCCCCCTGGAACTGGATTTGCAAATTATTGTGAGCCACAATACAGATGCTTGGATTTAAATCCAGGTCCTCTAACAAGTGCTCTTAATCGCTGAGCCATCTCCCTAACCCACTACCAAGGCTATTTTTGATAACTGAATTAAAGTGACTTCTATTAGATTAACTTCTCACTCTTGGAGGGCCAATTATGGAAGACTGTCAGACAAAGAAAGGAAGGGTCACAGAAGACTCCACAGCCCATTTTAGTAATAAACAACATGTATTTTTTCTGGCACATTCAGCAACCAAAACTGGTGATAGAAGGGCGGGTGGGGACCTGGGACCCTGGAGTCATCTGATGAAATAAATACACAGGAATCCAGGTGCATACAGCAGTCTGAGACCCATAGAGGTCGTGGGTCAGTCATAAATGGACATTAACTAATAGGTAGCCATTCAACCTGCAGGTAGGAATTCAAGAGCAAGGGTCAAATCTATGGCAACAGAGGAAAGACACAAAGGACTGTGCAGGTGGAGGAACTGTGTTCCAAAGCAAAGGGATGAGATAGGAGAGGAGAGCTTCACAGGGGGTCCTGAAGCAAATGGTTTAAACTTTTTGAGTCCTATCTTCCCTTTACACCGTGGTTATACAAGGAGAGGAGGAAGAGGAGATGCAGAGCCTTCATTTGGAGGAATAATCCCTGTATCTTGCAAGGAACTGCTATAAAAGACAAGGGCAAGACGTAAGGACTTGGAAGAAATTCAAGAGAAGAAAGCGGGTAGAGGTGACACCTTTGTCTCAAGACAAAGGAATGTAATGGTGAGGAATGGATTACTAGTAAGGGGCAAGGGTCACCAACCAGAGTCAGACCGTCTCGCAGGAGTAAAAGTCTCAGCTTTTCAAATGTCAAGAATCTGAGGATAAGAAGTCAAAGGGAACTTCTTTCTCGTTGTGTAAATCAGTTTAGAATTCAGTGTGGGACTGGAGTGAGTTTTCTTACTGAGTCAGTTTAATATTGGTGACTGGAAAACTCTACGGGGTTTTGTGACAAATCGTGCTTCCCCAAAGGAATAGCTTGTATCCCAATCAGGAGCACAAGGAAACATGCCTTCTGCTGCCTTCTTTGCCCTTCCTCTCAGCAGCGACGCGAGCTTTTCCTTTCCGCAGGAAGGTTTGGTGGAGACTGGGCACGGAGGTCAGTGGTAGAGCGCTAGCCTTGCATACTGGAAGCATAGAAATAAATAAATGAATGAATAAACAACCAAATGACCAAACAAACAAATCAATAAATGAATAAATGAATACCCTAAAGTCTGATGGTTCTGAAGTCTGACTCCACCAGAATGCCTGGGAATTTTTTAAAATGTAAATCCCTAGACCTTCTCCCTTAACTGCTGAATCTGCTTCTTTTTTTGGAGCATGGCTTGAGTACTGTAGAAAGTATTTCCAAGTACTCTTAATGTAGGGAGCACTCCACGTCTCGTTTAAAATACCCCAGAAAGAGCTCACGGAAGACAGAAGGCAGTGCGGAAGTGGGGCCTGCGGTGGGAGGAACAGCTCTGATCTGTTTTTCTTCCTCAAGGAAAGACCATGCAGGCTGCTGGACTTTCCACCGTTGTTGGTGCATGCTTACGTTTAGGTCGGTGTCTTTGCTATTGCCCAGTGAGTAAGAGAACAGCTCGTCTTCCCGTACTCAGTTGTTCTGGGAAGTGTGTGTGTGTGTGTGTGGGTGTGTGTGTGTGTGTGTGTGTGTGTGTGAAATATGTGTGTGTGTGTGCCATTGGAAGCCAGAAGAGGGTGTCAGATCCTGTGGAGCTGGAGTTAAAGGAGGTTGTGAGCCACTTGAGTCCTCTGCCAGAGCAGCCCACAGTCTTAACTGAGGAGCCGTCTCTCCAGCTCGCACTTGTTTGATTCTGAGACCATGTCTCGTTGTGGAGTCCGAGCTGGCAACCATCCTCCTGTGCTGAGATTACAGCTTTATGCCGCAATGCCTGGCCGAACACAATAAATACAAGGGCTTTTTTTTTATTTTTAATTTTTTTTTTTTTTTTGCTGGTTTGTCTTAATCTTCTTCTCCATTCCCCTGCTCTAACCCAGACAATATATGCCAAGGGTAAGGCTCTACACACGCAGAGGAATGAAGCTAACTCTACCTGCCTAACATCTACCTATTATCTACCTATCATCTGTCTGTCTGTCCATCTACCTGCCTAACATCTACCTATTATCTACCTATCATCTGTCTGTCTGTCCATCTACCTACCTACTATCGTTTTTTTTTTCTTTAGTTACCCGCCTTAAAACTTTTTTTTGAATTTATATTAGAGGGGGGAATGCATGCAACAGCAGAAATGTGGAAGTTAGAGGACAATTTGCAGAAGTTGGTACTTACCCTCCCCTCTGTGGGTGTCAGAGGTCAAACTCAGGTCACCAGGCTTGGTAGCTGGTGCCTTTCCTGGCTGAGCCATCCTGGCAGCCCAACTCTTATCTTTTTAAGATAGACTTTATTTTGTACCAACATAATCACAGTAAAATTGAGCCAAAGGCGCAGTAAATTCTCATGTACTCCCTGCCCTAAGAGTCATAGTGTTTCAGTTACCCACATCTCCCTCCACTGTGGAATATTTGTTATGATTAGAGAGCTTACAGTGGCTGTCACTGTCACCCAGAATCCAGAGTTTCCACTGGGATTCATTCCTGAAACTGTGCATTCTACAGTTCTGGACAAACACAGATGTATGTCGACCACTGTACAATCACACAACACAGTTTTATTTCTCCCCAAATCCTCGGTGTGCCAACTATTCATCCCTCTTTCTCCTCAACCTCTATCAACCATTGGTCTTTTTACTGTCTCCACAACATTGTTTTGTTTTGCAGGTCTGGGGATTGAACAAAGGGCCTTGTAGGATATTTGTGCACTGTGTGAAGATGTATTGCTGTGATTGGTGTGATAAGAAGCTGAACAGCAAATAGCTAGGTAGGAAGATGTTAGGCGGGACTTCTGAGCAGAGAGAGAGAGAGAGAGAGAGAGAGAGAGAGAGAGAGAGAGAGAGAAACTGGGAGGAGGAATCTAGGCACACAGATTTCACCAACAGACTCAGAGTAAGTCAGATGTGCTGTACTAAGAAGAGGCAAACTGAGCCATGTGACAGAATATAGATTTTTAAATATGGGTTAATTAAGTTATAAGAGCTAGTTGGGGGAAAGCCTAAGCTAAGGCCAAGCTTTCATAATTAATAAGAAGTCTCTGTGTCATTATTTGGGAGCTGGCTGGCAGGACAGAGAAAGACTTGCCACAGGGCCTGGAGTGTGCAGGGAAAGGACTTTACCACTCCATGTCCCCAGGCCAGCTATACATTTTTTTCCTGAATGTTTTGTTTTGTTTTGTTTTGTTTCTTCAAGACAGGGTTTCTCTGTGTAGCTTTGCGCCTCTCCTGGAACTCACTTTGTAGCCCAGGCTGGCCTCGAACTTATAGAGATTTGCCTGACTCTGCCTCCTGAGTGCTGGGATTAAAGGCGTGCGCCACAACTGCCCGGCTCCTGAATGTTTCATAGTTGTAATCTTACAATATGTAATCTTTTCAGGCATTCTTTCACTTGCTAACCTGGGTTTAAGGTTCCTCTATGTTGTTTCATGTCCTTATGACTCATTTCTTGTTAATGTTGAGGAATATTCCATTTCTTAGATGTACCACCCTTTACTTCTCTATTTACTGACTGAAGGCATCTTCTTTATTACCAGGGTTCAGCAACTGTGATCAAAGTAACTGCAAAATCAGTGTGTTCGCTTTAGTGTACACATAATTCAGCTAACTTGAGGAAGCATGAGGAAGCATGATTTCTGGAATTTATGGTAAAACTGTTTAGGTTTGTAAGAGACTGGCAGGCTATCTTCCAAAGTAGCGGTACTATTCTGCGTTCTCACCAGCAATACATGTCAGTTAGATTACCTAAACTTCCGAGGAAAATCAACTCTTGGAATTCCCTACAGAGGAGCTGGGAGAACAGAGGAAAAAAAAAGGTTAATAGAATCCAGTCTTAGGGAAATGATGATGGAGAAAGTGAATGGGAAGGTAAGGAAAGGAATTTTGTATAATGTCTGTGCCACTACAAACACACTCACCAGCCCACTGGCTCTGGACTGGCTGAAGAGTCAGAGACCGCAGCTGAGGCGGTATGCTTCTTAGAAGACCCAGAGCTTGGAAACCCCAAGGGCACTTGGTCAGGAAAAGCGAGAGCAGGGCAGCTCTCCAAAACTGTTGGTTAACCAAAGCAAGAACAGAAACCTCAGGGGCCCAATAACCACAAAAACCCTTGGTTTAGCTCCGGAATCTCAGCCTAACTCACCATTCACTAGACATTATCTCCATTCATTCTTTTTTTTCCAGAAAATATTTATTCAGTGGCCGCTGTGTGCCAGGTCCTGAGCTGGATCCTGGACATGATCAACTGTCTTATGAAATCTAGGGCAGAGCTCAAAGCTGTGCTTACCTTGAGTTTATCATCAGAAGGCCTTTGGCTCTGGGACACAAGGAACAAGTAAACAAGAGGAATTGCTGTGACAAGAATTTAGTAAGTACAAGTCAGGCTTCAACTGAAGGTCAGTGTTTGGGGAGAGCTACTGTAAATGTTCTGCACCAAAGAGTATTTAGTAGAACGTACCAATAGAGCACGGGGACAGTCCCTCTGGATGGTCAAAAGGGGGAGGGATGTGGGTGTGACGTATATTGTGATAGGCAAAATGCTTTAGTAACTTGGAAGCACAAATATAATCAAAGTTCCTTGGGTAAGGAGCGAACAATTTATATCTCGTGACCAATCTGGCAATAACATATCTTTCAACAAGTGCCTGTTTTGTGCTCAGTTTTCCACTGCAAAGTGTACAAAGGAGAAAGAAAAATGGTTCTGTTGACAAAGAATGAGCTTGTCTTTCTCCTCTAGGACATTTGTTGAAGTCCACTGGTTAAATGACAAAAAAATTTGTATGCTGTCCCTAGAATCTGTGGTGATACATTGTGTACCCTAATAAACTTTGCCTGAAGATCAGAGAACAGAACAAGCCACTAGATTAAACATAGAGACCAGGCACTGGTGGCACACCCCTTTAATCCCAGTACTTGGGGAGTCACACACCTTTAATCCCAGCACTAGGAAAGTTGAGACAGGAAATGATATGGGTGGATGGAGAAAGGTATATAAGGCATGAGGAGACAGGAACTAAAGTCTTTCGGCTGAGGAAAGCCTTTTCAGGCTGAGGAGCCCTAGAGGTAAGAGGTGGCTTGTTCCTTTGTCTCTCTGATCTTTCAGCACTCACCCTAATATCAGGCTCCAGGTTTTTATTTTTAATTTTTTTTTTTTGCATTGGTGCTTTTGTCTGCATGTGTGTCTATGTGAAGGTGTCAGATCTTGGAGTCACAGACAGCTGTGAGCTGCCATGTGGATGCTGGGAATTGAACCCGTGTCCTCTGGAAGAGCAGTCAGTGCTCTTAACCGCTGAGCCATCTCTCCAGCCCCCAGGTTTTTATTAAAAGACCATTTTGAATTTGTGTTACAAGAATCCTGGCAGAAATGGCGTCTGACAGTCTTTGGATATATCTGATGAGACTTTTAAATACTTTTCATACGCTTCAAGGGCCAGCAAAGCATGCATAGCTCACTTTAGATGAAGCAGCTGCGGTCATATATGCCTCTGTCTCATCACCACGGTCTCCTGCAAAGTGCTCCCCACCCTTGACTCCACATTGTAAACTCCTTTTAAGCAGACACTCCCCTGACCTCCCTCCCCGGGCATGGAGTGCAAGGCCTCACAAGGGAAAACAATAATGACAATTTAGGTAGAAAGACTGACCCTTTGGATCTTTTCACAATAGTTTCCAGGGAAGTGGCAAGGAGGTGTCACCGTGCCTATGCTTCTCATATCAACAGAGTTGACTTGGTAATTTATCCTAGAGCTCAAAGAGATCAGGAAGAATGTGTGTTACCCAAGGACCTTTCTGAAGACATCGGTTAGGATCAGGTGGCTGTCCCCGAAGAGCAGCCAATGTCCAGGGAAAGGGGCTCTTGTACTGAAGGATTCAACATTATTCTTTTACTGCCCCTGCTATTATGTCTCTAGCAGAAAACAAACAAACAAAATCAAAACCAAACAAAATCTTTAAAATGAAGAAAGCACTGTATTGATAGGTTAAAAAAAAAAAGTTCATAAAAGAACAGGAAGTCCTAAAGCAAAACGGAGACCAAGATGTTACTGATCCCCAAATAGTATTTCCCTACATTGAGCTCCTTTCACAGAAAGTTCTGTGGCTTTCTGTGAACATATACTATACACTCACAAATAAAGTATTTTTGAATTTGTAAGGATTAATTTTATGCATATGAGTGTTTTTCCTGAAGGTATGTGTGTACACAACATATATGTCTGGTACCTTTGGAGATCAGAAAAAGACATGAGATCCCCTGGAACTGGAGTCATGAACCACCATGTGCTTGCTGGGAACCAAACCCAGGTCCTCTGCAAGAGCAACAAGTACTCTTAACCTCTGAGCCATCTCTCCAGCCTTGAGTTAGGTTTTGTTATTGTTTCTGAGAAAGGGTCTCACTATGTAGCTCTGTCTGGCTTAGAACTCTGATTTCTTCCTGCCTCTGCCTCCTAATGCTAGGATTAAGGTGTGTGCTCCCACACTTGGCTGAATTTAAAAACCTAGTTTTTAAGACAGGGTTTCTCTGTGTAGCCCTGATTGTCCTGGAACTAGCTCTGTAGACCAGGCTGACCTTGAACTCAGAGATCTACCTGCCTCTGTCTCCCAAATGTTGGGATTAAAGACATGTACCACCACCAGGCTGAATTAAAAAATTTTTTTTTCGAGACAGGGTTTCTCTGTGTAGCTTTGGAACCTGTCCTGGAACTTGCTCTGTAGACCAGGCTGGCCTCGAACTCACAGAGATCCCCCTGCCTCTGCCTCTCGAGTGCTGGGATTAAAGGCACGTGCCGCCGCCGCCGCCGCCGCCGCCGCCGCCGCCGCCGCCACCACCACCACCCAGCAAATTAAATATTTTTTAAAGATAATTCCTTTTTAAGATTGGTGGGGAAAGGACCTAAAAGTGACACTTTTGGATGGAATAGTAAAAGAAGAGGAAACATGACTTGGATTCCTCACCGGTCCAGCTCTGTTCTCTCCAAGCCATCCACACTGCAGCTACAGTAGTCTTTTAAAAGTCATATTAGGGGCTGGAGAGATGGCTCAGCCCTTAAAGGCTAAGCTCACAACCAAAAAAACATATCAGATAATGTCACTCCGTAGTGTGACCAAATGCCTTAAGAGCTCTCTGTGTCTCTAGAGCAGACCCTGTTCTCCTTGCAGAGCTCATTCTCTGTCCCCTGTCAGCCGAATCCAGCAATACCTCAGAGTCAAATGGTTCCAGTGAGAACCACTCTGTTTAAACAAGACCTGCACGGCTTCATCAAAGCACGGTCAAGTCGCGGGCTCCATTTCTTTGCTTTTTCCTCTTGTTGACTTTTCTCATCCCAACAAAATAAGAAACAGCAATCTTAGGTTTGCATGCTTCTTCTATGTCCAATAGCAATGAGTGTGTCTCTGTCCCCTGAGAAAGCCATGGCTAATTTGCTTAGGCCTGGAGGACATGCCTTTTGAGCAGCAGCTGTGGCAAGAGAATGGATTGTGGTGACTGGGGCCCACCCAGGAGCTAGGAATGAGGTCAGTTTTCTTAACTCTGTGACTAAGACATCTGAATGGGAAGAGAACAGATGCTGAATACGGAGCTCCAGAGTCTGAACTGCCTTCCATTCCTAAGGCTCTGGTACGCCTCCCTACCTGCCTCCTCGGGTGCTGTGACCTCGGCTGCTGGTACACCTCCCCATCTGCATCCTCGGATGCCATGACCTCGGCTGCTGGTACATCTCCCCATCTGCATCCTCGGATGCCGAGCTCCACTTCAGCTATCTGGTAAACTCTTACTCTCTCAACCTCTGATCCACTTTCTCATCTTTCATAAAGCAACCCTACTACTCCCTTCTCTGCGTGATTCTGCACTCCTCATCAAGCCCAGGGCCTCTCACATCTAAACAAATACTCCAGCACCAACTAAGCCTCAGCCCCTCCACATTCTCACTGTGTGTCACAGCAGACTTGAGATCTTGTCTCTACTGGCACATGGTCTCCCCAGATAGAAGGCTAAGTCCCTGGGGAGAATGTCTGTCTGTCTGTTTGTCTTTTTTTTTTTTTTTAAGTTTTATTTATTTATTATGTTTTTGGTGGGGGGCCTTTTTTGTTTTTTGCATTTTGATTTTTCAAGATAGATCTCCTTACGGATGGTTGTGAGCCACCCTGTGAATGCTGGGAACTGAACCCAGGTCCTCTGGAAGAGCAGCCAGTGCTCTTAACCGCTGAGTCATCTCTCCAGCCCCCATCTCTCTTTCTTTCTTTCTTCCTTTTTTTTGGGGGGGGGTGTTTTTTTGGTTTTGGTTTTTTGGTTTTTCAAGATAGGGTTTCTCTGTGTAGTTTTGGTGCCTGTCCTGGATCTCACTCTGTAGACCAGGCTGGCCTGGAACTCACAGAAATCCCCCTGCCTCTGCCTCCCGAGTGCTGTGATTAAAGGCATGTACCACCACCACCCAGAGTCTTTCTTCTATATTCTCCTCCTCTTCCTCCTCCTCCTCCTTCTCTTTCTTCTTTTTCTTCTTCAAACTCTTTGGTACTATGAAATGACCAGAATGCACATAAGCATCCCCTTGTATAAATTCTGGGGTTAATTAATTTGCTGAAAGTCCTTTTTACCAAACTGTGCTCTCCCTGTTACAGGTGTGGTCTGCTCTGGTGTCATGAACTGAAGAGAAAGCCCTCAAAGCTTTCACTGGAGCCTGTGACACCAGCACGTGGGAGAAATGGCAGTCACCGATCTACACCATGTATCCTTTATTGTCCCTAGTCAAAAGCGGGGAGCATACCCCAGCATCACTTTCTCCACTTTTATCTCTGCTTTCTCTCAGGATCTGAGGACTCAGTGGCAGGTGCTCAGCTAACTTGTACAGGGCCCTGGGTTCCAGCCCCAGAACTTTAAATAAATAAATAAATAAATAAATAAATAAATAAATACATACATACATACATAAATACATAAATGAATACATAAATAAGTTCAGTAATAGTAGTAGAGGTAAGGAATCACATATTTCAAAAATAAGATAATTATTACTGTTAGTAGTCTTTTAGTACATTTACTTCTGGTTAGGTATGGGATCTGCAGCCAAGAAATGTAGGAAGCAATTGGGGATTTCAGACAAACCAATAATGAGGTAGCAAATGAACTTCACTCTGAAAATACTAATGTTGATGATGATAATTCACATATTCTAAAGCAGTGATTCTCAACTCTCCTGATGCTGTGACCCTTTAATACACTTCTTCATGTTTCGGTGATCCTCATCCATAAAATTATTGTCGTTGCTACTTCATAACTGTAATTTTACTACTGCTATATTATAAATTATAATGTAAATAGCTGTATTTTCTGATGGTTTGGGGGTCATGCCCCACAGGTTGAGAATAGCTGTTCTAAAGGGTCCTGGGACTTGGCGATGAAACATGCCTCATTATAGATGCTTCCATCTCATTCAAATTATAAAGTCGGCAGAAGACAGCTCTGTGACTTCGGTAAGTCACTTACAAATGTAACTGCTAGGTACCATTAATAAGTATCAGATGGTACACTGTAGATAATGTGTCTTCGAGGCCAGCCACAGCATCATTTGACTGATTATGAAGGGAGTGATCATTAGGAGACAGTGTTAGTCAGGGAAGGCTCTTGAAGGGACCAAGTCACTGATTTTTGAACAAGACACTAACATGAAATAGATCATACTTTTAAAAATGTTATCTTAGCAACAGGCTAGAAAATGAAGTGAAGTGAGGGAGCACAGGGCGAGAGGGTCAGGCAGGAGACAGTACTATAAACAGAATGATGGGAGCCATCCTACTGTGGGCTTGTGGAATACAGCGGAAATGGTTTAGCCAGAGCAACATGGCCTATCGCACAACAGCATGGGCTTCGCAGCTAAGCTGGCTTGGACTCCAATTCTGGCCCTATCACTCTCTACTCAAGTTACCTGGGTAACCCGTCAGCCTACTCTAAGTCTATTGTCTCATCCACACACACAATCAAGAGATGCTAGCATACTGGGAGTGCTCATCGAGTCACTGTCTGAATATCCTTCCCGACTGGAATGAAGCAAGCCATTCTTTCTGCTCCTGGCAGTCAGTCCACAGGCACATGCTTATGCAGGAGACAGGAGGATGGGGAGCTCAAGATTAGTCTGGGTCACATCACAAGTTCAAGGCCAGACTGTGCTATATTGGTAAACTGTCTAAAAAAACAAAGCCACTGAAATAAAAATAATAAATTGTCACTGAAATAGGGTCACTGAAATATGCTCTGCCTCTTATTTTGTCCCCTACCTGTTTCTAGCCATCTACTTTCCCATGGATGCTCTGAGTTGCCTAAGCACTTTTTACAAAGTCCAGTTCCAAGTAAGTTACTGTTAGGTCCCAAGAAATTCCTTTCCCCGAAGTCTGGTATTTAGACGAAAGCCAGCATTCCCTCAGGAACTTAAGAAGATAGTTCATTCTCTTATCTCTAGCAAAAGGGACGTATGGCTCTTCAGTTAGTCTATGCCTGTGGTGCCTATTAGCACATCAGGGTCTATGCTAGCCTCTAGGCTCTCTCAGTCCCTACTTAACACCTGTTCCTGTTACAGAGTCCTCCTGGAAAGCATACCCTGCCCCCTTCCTCTCCAGCCCTGAGCTTCACTTCCCTTCTCCCAGCTTCTCTTTTCTCCTATATAACCCAGCCATTTTGCCTACATACTTTAGTGGCTCCTTGTTCCTCTTTTGGCCTCTTGGTCTGTGTCTCCTCTCTTTTAGCCCCCCCCTTTTTCTCTCTCCTCTCTTCCCCTCCCCCTCCACATTCCTTTTGGCCCACGTTCAGTATAGACCCTTCCAGATGCCTCTGGCTGTTCTCTCCCTCATATCTACAACAAACCTTCTCAACCATACCTTGGAGCAATCATGTCCTGCTTTTTCATTCAGTTACCTACTGTTAACAAGAATCTGGAATAGAACATAATCTCCAGGGGTGGGGGGTTGGGGGGAGGTTGTTTGGGGACAGAATAAGGTAAGTATATGAAGTTCTGACTTCAGTTCTTGCCACAGGGAAATGCTGCTAAATGGTTTGTCTAAGGAAAAATAGTATGTGACAGAATGTCAGCTTTTGATTACTAGATTCAGGAAAGAATAAAAGAGGAAGTAGGGCAGGAGGCCATACATACCACAGTACAGTATGAATGGAGCATGGTGGTGCTCACTTACAATCTTTGCACTCAGATGGAAGCAGGAAGATCAGAAATTCAAGGCCATCCTTAGCTGCACAGTTAGTTCAAGACCATCATGGGATGCATGAGACCCTCAAAACCCACCAACCCACCAGAGGAAGAATGGGGATAACAGCAAGTTTGTGTCTTTTCTAACTTAGATAACAAGGCCAGGGGAGCCGGCAGAAGGACAGACTGCTTGGAAAGTGTTTGGGAATAGCAAAGGTAGAGCTCTCCATGTATCCGCTGAGAAGACAGTCTTGCAGACAAGGCAAAGTCCAAACTTGTTAGGCAGACACGTAGATACTTCATAACCTGTCCCAACCTGCTTTCCAAGACTGAGTCTTGTCAATTCATGAAAGAACTTCTGCCGAAGGTGTCAGCCCAGGCTGTCTAACATGTCATTCTGTGCTTCACTGCCTTTGGACACAGAGTCTTCTTTGTCTTTTATTCTTTCGTTCTTTTTGTGCTGAAGGTCAAACCCCGGGCTGCATGCACACAAGGCAAGCTTTCTACCACAAAGCTACACCTCGGGGTGGAATGTCTTACTTACCCACTCGCAGCTTAAGCTCCTCATTTAAGATATGGTTTGCACTGGTTTACGTAGTTTCTTCTCCATGAAGCATTCTAATATGAGAGTTCCTCCCTGCCTTCTCTGGATTATCACAAAATTCCATTGATGTCTCTATAATGAATCACATCCTATTCTCCTCTGTGTGTGTGTGTGTGTGTGTGTGTGTGTGTGTGTGTGTGATGTGTATAGGTGTGAGCGGAGGCTGACTTCAGGTGTTGTTTCTCAAGTACTGGCTCCTTTCTTCTCTCTCTCTCTCTCTCTCTCTCTCTCTCTCTCTCTCTCTCTCTCT
>CABHPQ010000392.1:13338-29613 GCA_902168405.1 Peromyscus aztecus
TCTCTCTCTCTCTCTCTCTCTCTCTCTCTCTCTCTCTCTCTCTCTCTCAGACAGGGTCTTACACTGGCCTGAATCCCCCTAAGTAGCTAGGCTGGTTTAGCAGCAAGCCCCAGGATTCTGCCTGTCTCAGTCCCCCTAGCACAATCGCCAGCTTTTTAAAACTTGAATTCTGCAGCTCCAGCTCAAGTCCTTCTGCTTGCGAGGCAAACATTTTACTGACTGGGCCATCTCTCAGCCTCCCGGTTGATTCTAGTTTTCTCTTTATAGCTGTCGTTTGTGGTCCAGGACAATAGAGGCAATGATTTAGTCTTCCCTGGCTTGACACTAGCTGGCCTATCACAGCACTTCACAGGTTTGTTTCTGAACAACACCCAGAATTTTGTTTTTGGAGAAAAAGAGGCATGACTATAAGATGATGGATTTAATTCAACAATCCACAACAAAAGCCAGTTTGCTTATTTGTTAATTTGTAATATAATAATTAGTGTGTTTGAATTTCCTAGATCCTTCAGGGAGGACATAAACTCACCTTATACCCATAGGCTTTGGTTCACCAGGTGCAATAAAATGATTAGAATTCTTTATGAGGTGTTGCTTCTCTGTAACCAAAGCAATGTGGCTACTATGGAAGAGGGAGTGGCTAGGGCTTGTTATCACAGACCAACTAGCAGGCCTGGTTGTGGGTGCGCACATGTGTGTGTGTCCTTAGTTTTCTCTGAAGATATTTTTCTATTCTAGTTCCCATGGTTCAACCAACTCATCTTACCCGGACAGGAGCCCCTGATGAAAATAAGTATTTCCCTTAATCTCTTTCCAGTTTAGGCTTAAGCATATGATTTCAAAGGAACACAGCCAGGAGGTCAAATTTTGATTATTTTACTCCCAATACCCCTAGTCATTATTCTTTTAAATATGTTACTTCCCATTATGCCCATATTATTCTTTTAAGTATTTTAATCCAAAGATTTTAGAGAATCCTTTGCAACAGTTTAGCTGGGGTTATAGGTATGTTAGGATGGTAGTTAGGGGTCTGTGCTGACTCAAAAGTCTACACAGTATAGTCTCCCAAGCCCTTGTTCCTCAGTCCCAGAACTTCTCCACCATGGGCACCAAGCCGTCACTTTCCTATGCACCCTGCCAGAGAGGCCTTACACATATAAGGAAATAGTGATTTTCCTCTTGTGGTTTTTATGTAAAATGTAGCTTAGCTTATACAGTCCTGCTGCTTACCTGTTTCTACTAAATAATTTCTGTCTTTTTTTTTGTTTTTTTATTTATTTTGTTTTTTGTTTTTGTTTTTGTTTTTGTTTTTTTTTTAAACAGAGCTTCTCTGTGTAGCCCTGGCTGTCCTGGAACTCACTCTGTAGACCAGGCTGGCTTTGTACTTAGAGATTCACCTGCTTCTACAACAATTTCTTTTTGTTTGTTTGTTTGTTTGTTTGTTTGTTTTCTTGAGACAGGGTCTCACTATGTAGCTCTAACCTGAAATTCACTATCCAGACCAACTGGCCTCAAACTCACAGATACCCTCCTGCCTCTGCCTTCTGAGTGCTGGGATTAAAGGCATGTGCCATGGGGCTGGAAAGATGGCTCAGTGGTTAAGAGGACTAGTGGCTCTTTCAGAGGACCCTGGTTCAATTCCTAGCACCCATATGGCTGTTCATAACTGTCTAACTCCAGTTCCAGGGGATGTGAAATCCTCACACAGACACATATGCAGGCAAAACACCAATGCACAAAAAATTAATAAGTCATAAAAAAAAGGTGTGTGCCACTACACCCAGCAATAATTTCTGTCTTTAGAATTTTCCATACCTTTTGGTCTTTTATGTAGGGGACTGTAATCTGTTCAACCAGTCTCTTGTAAATGGGCCTTTCTCAGATTTTCCCCATTCCTCACCTTAAAAACATTTCAGCAGCTCATCTAAGCCTCAAATTTCCTACCTAGCCTGTATCTCCTGCATTCTGAAAAACACTATCTTATCTCACAAAGAAAACAGACACCATTGGCTGGAAATTCCGGCAATTTCCTGCCTACCGTGTACCTTGTACATTGTGTTCTTTCACTACCAAACAGCATATAGCTCCCGGACTGTGCCTGGCTCTGTCTGGCCTCCGGGGCCTCTTAGATACCATTTTCTCTCCCTTTGGTTTGCCTGTGAAACATTTCTTAACCTTTCAAACCCAAACCAGGATATTGTCCTAGAAGGAGTCAGCCAGTCACTTCTGTGTATTATATGTGCACCTCATGTGCTTAATGGCCCTTTCCCACCATTGCACTTCATATGCTGATCTGAAAATTGTCTATGTTCCCACAAGTCTTGAAAGTGCCTGAGAGCTAATTTACATCAGAATGCCCAGCACTTGCCAGTGTCAGGGAACAGAAGCTACTCAATAAATAGTTGCTGAATAGATAGTGCGAGAGATGTAAGTATACGCTGTAATGACAGGGATCGCAGAAGTAGAAATGGATCGTCTGCTTTGCCTGTGCGGAGAAAACATTGTTGACCATCAATGGAGACCCAATTCCAGTCCATGGGAGCAGAAACCTCCAACCCGCTCACTGCTGCCTCCTTGGTGCCTTGAGGAAGGACTGGCTTCACTGATGCTGAAAAATACCAAGGCCTCCCATTGTATTTGAATCTACAAAGGATACCCTCCCACAGTCTACAAGGAAATCCAGAATAAGAGAATCTGCTGCTTTCCCACTAACTTGTTGATACCCAGTCACGGGTAAAATCTCATAGTGCTCATAGTGAGTTCATATGTACATCAGTTTGGTAGTGTCTGAAAGACACCATTTCCTTGGTTCTGTCTGTCCCCTGTGACTCATACAATCTTTCTGCCTACTCCTGCATAATTCCCTGAGTCCCTAGGGGAGAAGTTCAATGAAGATATCCCATTTAAAATGGTGTGTTCCAAGATCTCTCACTTTCTGCACATTGTACAGTTGTGGGTCTTTGTATTTGTTCCCTTTACTACGGAAGGAAGCTTCTCTCATGCTATTGAGCAAGACCCTGATCTATGGGTATAGCAGAATGTCATTATGAACCATTTGGTTGTTACACTCCTTTAACAGAACACTAGTATTGGCTTTCCCCTAGACCCATGGCCTATCTAGTCCCACAGTCTTGACCACCTGAGCTGTCAGGCATGGGTCCCATCTCATGGAGTGGACCGTAAATCAGATCAGATAGTGGTTGGTTACTCCCACAACATTTGTACCACAATTGCACCAACATATCTTGCAAGGCAGTCACCATTGTAGTTCGGAGGGTTTGTAGCTGGACTGGTGACTGCCTTTCTCCTCTAGTAGTGTGCAGAGTACCTTCCAATACCATAAATGCTAGTCAGTGGGGGTGAAGGCTTTAGGAAGGTACCAGCTCAACTTCTCTTCAATGAAATATGTAAATGTTGCCTTCAGCAATAGGGCCTTACCATCAGTTTGTGGAGATCAACCAATAGGCTTGGCAAACTCCCAGTTGTTTGGGGGTTTCCACGGAGCCTCTTTGGCCAACAATTCCATTAGATACAACCTATTCCTAGTAATGGAGGTTTTACTTGGTGGAAAGAGATGTGCAGTTGGGGCTTTGTCTCTCCTGTTCTTTGGTGATTCCATTTATATGTCTTCCATATATGTATATATTTTAAGAAGCTTCTACTCTAGTAGTTTTCCCTAAGACCCCTCAAGTGGCCCTTAGTGTTAGCTATTCCTCCCTTTATGCCCTCCCTAACCTGTCTCTTCCCTATGTTTTTGCATTCAACCCTCCCATTCAAGTCCTGCCTCTGTCCCTCCATAACTATATATTCTATTTTCCCTTCCTTAGGGGATCCGCCCTCCCTCCCCCCAGTCCCTCACTCTGTACTATGCAATGGTTATTATACATTGCATCATGCCAATGGAAGGTTTAACAGCTAACATCCACATATATGAAAATTCATACCATACTTGTCTTTTGGGGTCTGGGTTGCCTCACCCAGGATGATTGTTTTTCTAGCTCCAGACATGTACCTGTGAATTTCATGATTTTTTAAACATCTAAGTAATATTCCATCTTGTGAATGTATCACATTTTCATTATCCATTCATCTGTTGATGGACATCTAGGACAATAGGTTTTCAATTTCTGGCTATTATGAATAGAGCAGCAATAAACATGGTTGAGCAAGTGTGGGATGAAGTGTCCTTTAGGCACATGCCCAAGAGTGTTATCACTGGGTCTTGAGGAATATTGATTTCCAGCTTCTTGAAGAACAGGGACTTGGAACTGCCACACTGATTTCCACAGGGGCTGTACAAGTCTGCATTCCCACCAGCAGTAGATGAGTGTTCCCCTTACTCCACATTCCCGTCAGCATGAGCTGCCACTTGTTTTATTGGTCTTAGCCATTCTGACAGGTGTAAGACAAAATAAGTAGTTTGGGTTTGCATTTCCCTGATGATTAAAGATGTTGAACATTTTGCCAGGAGGTGGTGGTATATTCCTTTGATCCCAGCACTTGGGAGGCAGAGACAAGTGGATCTCTGTGAGTTCAAGGCCAGCCTGGTCTCTACAAATTGTGTGCCAGGACAGCCAGGGCTACACAGAGAACCCCTGTCTCAGAAAAAAAGGTGTTGAACATTTTTTAAGTGTTTCTCAGCCATTTGTGTTTCATCTTTGAGAACTCTGTGTTTAGGTCAGTATCCCATTTTTAAAATTGGGTTGTTTCTTGACGTCCAGAATTTTTAGTTCTTTACATATATATTTTAGATATTAACTCTCTATTAGATGTGTAATTGATGAAGATCTTTTCCCATTCACTAGTCTGCCACTTTGTCTGAATGATGGTATCCTTTGCTTTTAGCTTTTCAGTTTCATGAGATCCCATTTATTATTTGTTGGTCTTAGTGTCTGTGCTACTGGTATCCTGTTCAGGAAGTCTTTTCCTGTACGAATGAGTTCAAGACTGTTGCTCACTTTCTCCTCTCTCAGATTCAGTATCTGGAGATTATGGTAAGGCCCTTGATCCATCTGGAGTTCTCTGTAGGGTGATAAATATGGATCTTTTTGTATTCTTCTGCATGAAGCCATCCATTTTGGCCAGCAGCATTTGTTGAAGATGCTCTCTCTTTTTCCACTGTATATTTCTGACTTGTTTATAAAAACAAAACAAAGCAAGTGTCCATTGAGAGGTAGAGGCGAGTGGAGCTCTGCTCTGAGTTCAAGACCAACCTGGTCTACAGAGTGAGTTCCAGGGCAGCCAAAGTTACACAGAGAAACTCTGTCTCAAAAAAAAAATAGTTCTTCATAAATGATATGATGCTTTTGATCCTATATAAGGAGGAGCTAATTTCTTGCTATTTGAACTACATATCAGTTAATACAGTAGTTTATAAATATTGTGTCAATTTCCAACAGTAAGGATGGTACGCAGTGATATGAACTCTCTTCCTTGAGGTATCTACCAGTAGGTTCTTCTTCCTAGAACATCTATATCCCATTGGAGAATAGAGACGATGAAAAAAAAGAGGGGGGGGGCTGGAGAGATGGTTCAGTGGTTAAGAGTCCACACTGCTCTTGTGGAAGACTAGAGTTTGGTTCTGAGCTCCCACGCATGGCGGTACACAATCTCCTGAAACTCCAACTCCAAGGGTCCTTTCTCTTTTGAGTATGCATGGGCACGTGTGCGCGTGCACATACACACACACACAATTTAAAATTACAGAAAAATCATTTAAAAATAAGTCTTTCTATAAGAGAGTGAATGTTTTATCTCTATATATCATATAAAACATCAGATGCTTATGTGATAAAATGATGTCGAGTGGTCCAATGCAAGGAAATCCAAGACCCCAGAAGTCACGAGTGGGAGCTATGAGAGAAGTGGCTAAGCCAAGTTTAACTTCCTTGTACTTTTCCAGGAGAGTCGGTTATCCATCTAAACTCCAACTTAACGAGTTACAGCAAGATATACACCTAAAATCCATACCACATAACTGCATAAAGCATAAATACCCACTACCTCAGTTTCCCCTGCTTGAGATGGTAAATGAGATTGGCCCCTCACATCCCTGAGATAGCAGGCCAGAAGTGTAACAACAAATCAGATCTTTGCACCTAAATATTTAGGTTCTTCGGTTAGATGAGAGAAGAAGACTAAATAAATCAAAATCATGGCACAAAAATAACTTAAAAGACTTTCCTCAAATAAAGGTGCACTGTGGTAGTTGGAATGTAGTTGGTCCCCATAAGCTCATAGGGAGTGGCACTATGAGGAGGTGTGGCTTTGTAGGAGTGGGTGTGGTCTTTTGGAAAAAGTGTGTCACTGTAGGGGTGGGCTTTGAGGTCTCATAAATGCTCACGCAATGCCCAGTGTCCCAGTTCACGTCCTGTTGCCTGCTGATCAAGATGCAGAAACTCTCAGCTCCAGCATTATGTCTGCCTGTGTGCCGCCATGTCCCACCATGATGAGAATGGACTAAACCTCTGAACTGTAAGCCGGCTTCCATGAAATGTTTTCCTCTTTAAGAGTTGCTGTGGTCATGGTGTCTCTTCACAGCAATAGAAACCCTAACTAAAACATATACCATGCTGTAAACAACTTAGAACAGTCACATGGACCTCAGCAGGCAAGGCAGGCAGCTGGACTGTGGCTAGAGCCAGTGCAGAGGGGTGGGGATGGGTCATGCTGTTAAAGCTGGCAGCAGTGGAGGCAGATGGAACAATCTGGGGGCAACAGAGGGGAGACAGAGGTGCTGATTTAAGCAAATCAAGCTCATAAAGAGCTGATTTACACATAGACATGCCATTTCTTCATCAGCCAGTTTGTCAGTGAGGCGTTTTCACCCTTCTACATAGTCTTATGACAGACTAGACTTTGTAGGCAGACTTTTCTGTCCTGCCAGCTAGTTCTCAAATAACCATATGGAGACTTCATATTAATTATAAAAGCTCGGCCAATAGCTTAGACTTGTTTTTAGCTAGCTGTTATAACTTAAATTAACCCATTAACCCTTTTCATGCTGCTTCTTCCATGTCTGGCTGACAGCTCCTGAGACTCTGCCCTTCTTCTCCCTAGCATTCTCTCGGCCCTGAAAATCCTGCCTATCTACTGGCTGTTTAGCTTTTTTATTAAACCAGTCACAGTGACATATGTTCACACAGTGTAAAGGAATATTCCACAACAGTTAATGATGGTGATGAGGACAACAGATACCGTTTTCAATGTCTGGGCAGTGTTGGATAAACACTGTGCCTGTCACTGAAGCCTCCCGCCCCTCCCATCCGCCATCACTTCACAAATCCCCTACAGCCCAACTTGTGCTTTGCATCAAGCTCTAGGGTTACAGACACATGTAACTGGTTTTCTATGTTGGTGCTGGGAAATTAAACCCACGTCCTCATGTTTCCATAGTAAATGGTCTTACCTGCTGATCCATTTCCCAGCACCCCCAACATTTTTTTTTAAATGCAATTATATTGTTTTCAAACGTAAATATAAGACAACCTCAAATACATGGAGAATAAGAAAATAATGTAGGGACTGGACAGATGGCTCAGTGGTTAAGAATAGTGACTGCTCTTCCAGAGGTCATGAGTTCAATTCCCAGCAACCACATGGCAGCTAACAACTGTCTGTAACTACAAGATCTGACACCCTCACACAGACATGCATACGGGCAGAACACCAATGCACATAAAATAAAAATAAATAAATTATTTAAAAAAGAAAATAATGTAAAATAAGGATTTTAAAAGGTCGAAAAATTGAGGGTGGAGTGGGAAGATGGAGTTTAACGTTAAAAGGCAGTCTCTAACAGGTGAGTGTTTCCAAGGTGTCTAGTGTCTGTCTTATTCTATCCTTGCCTTTCTTCAATCTATTTACAGCACAGGCAGTAGCCACAGGCTGGGCATCAGTCATTAATCAAGAAGATGCCCACAGGCCAATCTGATGGAGGTATTTCTTCAGTTGAGGCATTTCTCAGATAATTCTAGCTTGTATGAAGTAGACATAAAATCAGCCCACACCACGTCGAAAGTAAAAGCCAAGATCTTCACAATGTTTTTTTGTTGTTGTTGTTTTTGTTTTTGTTTTTTGAGACAAGGTTTCTCTGTGTAGCCCTGGCTGTCCTGGATCTTGCTCTGTAGACCAGGCTGGCCTTGAACTCACAGATTCACCTGCCTCTGCCTCCTGAGTACTGGGATTAAAGGCGTGCACCACCACTGCCCGGCCTTCACAGTGCTCTTAATGATTATGAAATCTGTCATCCATCAGTGAGCTTTACTGTGAGTTGATTTCAGAGCACAGCCCCTTTTCTCTATTGTGCGGGTCAGACTTTGAGCTGTCCTCAAGCCATGCCAGGGTCCTTACACTTGTCACTCTGCCTGGAGTTCTCTTCTCCTTTACAATCGGAGCATTATGGCCTCACTCAAGTACCATCTTTCCTTCCTTTAATTTAAGTTTATTTCATTGTGTTTCTTTTTCGTTTTGTTTCTTTTATTATTACTACTATTATTTGTGTGTGTGTGTGTGTGTGTATGTGTGTGTGTGTGTGTGTGTGTGTGTACCATATTGTATGCAATAGACTTTCCGTAGGACAGGGTTGGGATTTGTTTTGTTCGCTGCTGCATCCCTGACCCCTGCCCAAGGATGGAGTGACAGTAGTGTTGAATAAATCCAAGGAGGTGCTGGGTGTTTCTCCATCTCCCATCTCATGTGTGTCTTCTGACAAAGGTTTGATTTTCATTGTTTTTGTTTGTTTTGTTTGTTTGTTTGTTTGTTTTGAGACAGGGTTTCTCTGTGTAGCTTTGGAGCCTGTCCTGGATCTCACTCTGTACCCTAGGCTGGCTTCAAACTCACAGAGATCCGCCTGCCTCTACCTCCCGCGTTCTAGGATTAAAGGCGTGCGCCACCACCGCCTGGCTTGATTTTCATTGTTGTACATTACCAACAGTGGACACTATTAGAGATGATGTTTTTATGTTCGACATTGTTGTTCCCCGAAATTAAAACTAAACCAAAGCGCCTTTAATGTCTTCAAGCTGGAATTTGGACAGCGCTGTCTGTTTCACACGTGGATATCCTTTACAGGCACCCTAGATAGACGAAGATTAAAAGAAATTGTTTGTCGCCTTTTTCTCAGCACGGTGACATTTACTGCTTCTGAATTAAAATAAATGCTAGATTCTCACCTAAGTTCGAATTGACCTTTCCTATTTTAGCCTGACTTCTTCAGCCCTTATAATGCATTTTAAACTTTGTTCCAATGGTGTGGCCTCGCTCTCCACCTTTGCCTCGCTGGAAATTAGGCCCGCCCACTGAGTCTCTGCTTCCCACAGCCCTCACCTTACAGAAGGCAGAGTCATTTCATAGTTCTTGAAGGAAAGTTGATGACTCACTCTACAGCCCCTGGGGAGGGAGGAGGTGATTGCAAACAATTTAGGATGGGGCAAGAAAGCCTAGCAGGAATGCCTGGCAGCAATCAAACACCTATCAAAAAAAGGTCTTGTCTAAACTTGATTGAATGCTGATTTTATTTCTCCAGAAAGATGTTAGCTAAGCAGTCTACTGGGCTCAACACTGTTTCCCTTACTGTGACATAGTGCAAGTTTTAACCATACTAAGTTTCGTAGCTTTAGATAATATCTATTCGGAACCCTAAAGGTTTTTAATTTTTTTCTTCTCAAAACATGTGATTCTCATTTTATAGGAGGTGGGGGTGTCACAGTTTTAATTGAATTTTTATGAGAGAAGCATTTTTGTTTTTTGCTTTTGCTTTTGAAAATAGAAGCCAAGATCGAATACACACATCAGCCATCTAAATGGGTGCAGGGGACAGCTGCCATGGGCAAGACCCCCTCAACCCTCCCTGTCAACTTGCTTCTTGACACCTGAAACCTTGAAAAGTGGGGATGCCTTTGCTTGTATAAAGGCTTCATTTGTGGGGCTTGGAGTGTAGCTCATGGGTAGAGTGCCTACTAAGACCTACAAGACCTGGGCTGGATCCCTTAGCACGGAAAATGAAATCCATCTCTTCACAGATTGGAGAGGTGGCTTAGCTGTTAAAAGCATACTGCTTGTCTTCATTTGCTGTCTGCTGCTTCGATAAACACAATGACCCAAGGTGGAGAAAAGGCTTTCCTTCAGCTTTTAACTTCCAGATCATACTCCACCACTGAGAGAAACCAAGGCAAGAACTCAGGCGGGAGCTGATGCAGACAGAGGCTGTGTGGAGGGGTGATCCTTACTGGCTTATTCCTCATGGATTGTTCAGCCTGCTTTCTGATACCTCCCAGGGAGGACCTCCTGCATGTGATGGCACCATGCGTAGTGGCCCAATCATTAATCGAGAAATTGCCAGACAGGCTTGTCTTCTGGTCAATCTAATGGAGCATCTTCTCAACTAATATTCCGTCTGCTGGCCCGTGTTGCCATTGAAGGCCAGTCAGATTTCTGTGGTCTGTGTTGCAGCCTTGAAGAACATGTTGATGTCCATAATCCTAGCTACATCGGAGGCCTTTGTTGGGGTCAGTGGCCACACTACAACTGGGAGCTCTGCTGGTGGTCTTTGCTGATGCCAGAAACCATGTGGAAACCCATGATCCAAGCTCCCACAGATCGTAAAGAGCAAATAAGCTACTTTGGCAGTGATATCGGTGACTGCAGACGCACAGTTGAGAAAGAGGGACACGGAAGACTTCTGGGACAACACCTACCTTCACCCACATGCCCCCATCCCCTCCCAAAATAGAAACAGTCTTAACAAGAAGTCATGTAAGAGAACTCTTAAAAACTGTGATAGGATGCTGAAGTGTCGCTCTCCACAATAGATAGTTTCCATCAGGGTTGCAGAGGGGAAGAACTCAGTCCTATTTAAGGGGTAGGCCACTGAGAGTTTGTCCATGTTCGGTGAATATAGTGATAACATAAATTGGACATTTTTTTTCTTTTTTGCTGGGCGGGGAGGTCACAAGGGCTTCAGAGATGGGGGAAGGGAGGACAGGGAAGGATGGGGAAGCAAATGTGATAGGGGTATATGATGTGAAATCCCCAAAGAATTAATAAAAATATTATGTTGGATATCCCATCTTCCCAGTTGAGCCTAACTTTGTGTCAACCTGACAACTAAGCAGCACACTGCTTTTTCAGAGGACTGAAGTCTGAGTCCCATCACCCATATCTCTGACTCACAGCCACCTATAACTTTGGTTTCAGGGGATCTCACACCCGTGTCCTCTATGGGCACCTGCACACATATTACCCCCCCATATACAAATAATTAAAAGTAATAAAATTAAATATTTTAAAAATCATCTATTAAGATATTAATGGACCCAGCTTGTCAAGTTGACATCCAAGGTTAGCTGTCACAGGCAGGAAATGCTCTTAATCACTGAGCCACCTCTTCATCCCCTGGGAATAAGACCATTGTTTGGATTACCTGATTTCTGCCTATGAGCACAGTGAAGGAGCAGAAATATGGGAGGGTGAAGGGGTGTAAAACCCAGAACACAAACAATTCAGAAGAGCTTCTCCTTTTTAAAAAGAGACACCAGGGAAGTCTATTTCTTATTACAAAGCAAGTTAGTAATTGATACAGGAAATAGTCCAGTTCACTGAGTTTTAACACTACTTTTTTCAGTTGATAGTATTAATATTTAAAAGAACATTGATTGCCAGGAGGTGGTGGCACACACCTTTAATCCCAGCACTCAGGAGGCAGAGGCAGGGGGATCTCTATGAGTTGGAGGCCAGCCTGGTCTACTGTAGTTGGAGTTTTCTTCGGGCAACCAACCAGTTCCCAAATAAAGACATGGAGACTTATTATTAATTATGAATGCTCAGCCTTTGCTTAGGCTTGTCCCACTAGCTCTTTTAAAGTAACTTAACCTGTTTCTATTCATCTATGTTTTGCCTCTGGGGCTTTTTACCTTTCTTTCATTCTTTATGTCCTACTTTCCTGCTTCCTCTATGTCTGTCTGTCTGGCCCCTGGCGTCTCCCAGGCGTCTCTTCTTTCTTAACCTGAACCTAACTAAATTCCTTCCCCTACTTACTCTCCCTGCCCAGAAGTCCTACCTATACCTCCTCCCTCACTATTGGCTGTTCAACTTTTTTTTTAATTTTTATTTACTTTTGGTGTTTTGCCTGCAGGTCAGATCTTTGAGTTACAGACAGTTAGTTGTTAGCTGCCATGTGGGTGCTGGGATTTGAACCCCGGTCCTTTGGGAAAGCAATCAGTGACCTTAACCACTGAGACATCTTTCCAGCCTCCTCAACTTTTTATTAGACCAATCAGATGCCTTAGGCTGGCAAGGTAAAACAGCAACACATCTTTACATAATTAAACAAATGCAACACATCTTTACATAGTTAAACAAACATTCTGCAACAGTCTGCAGAGTGAGTTCCAGGACAGCCAAGGCAACAAGGTTTTTGAAACCTTGTCTCAAAAAAACCAAAGAGGAGAAGGAGGAGCAATGGTTGAGTGCTTATGGTTTCTATCAGTCTTTCAGGGACATGGGTTGCTTTGGAGGGCTAGTCCAACCCTACTAAAGGCAGTTGAGAAATGTGACACAACATGGTAACAGTAGCAAGAACAAGACTTGTATCTCTTGGGTTTATTATTACTGAAACAGGGTCTTGTATGTATCCTAGGCTGTCCTCAGACTTACGTCAATCTTCCTGCTCCAGGCTCCATCACACCCAGCAGGCTTTTACTCTAGAAGCATTTGGTGTTATTTCATCTGGGTTCCCACAGAAATCTGTCTTCAGGAAACATATTCTAAAGGTTCTGTGGTCATATTTACAGGAGCATGAGGCCTGTGGGCTGGGGAGAGCGGGAAATGAAACTGTGATAGTTGTGATAAAGGTCAAGTGTCCCCACAGGGTGCTGTGGAGATGGGAGGGTCTGTCTGAGTTAGCCTGCTTCAAGTCAGGGACTTCAGGTCTCAGTTACCCTGCGGTCTTTAATGAATCATTGGAGATATCCTGCTTTCAGGGAGACAGCACTGACCTAAGGAAGGCAGCTGTTGAGTGAGGACAATTCTGGTTGGATTTGGCTAAAGGTTGTCAAGGCCACCACTGCCAGCAGCTGGAGAAGTGAGTGCCAGTTCTGAAGATCTTTATTCCACAGCCTGCACTACAGTCCTCAACATAGCTTGGGAATGATGTTTTCATATGTACACTTGAATTCTTGTACTCATTAACGTGATCCTTGTTGGCAGATACTCAGATCTATTGTATCTTAAAAGAAGTATGGGGATAACTAGGAAACTCAGTGGTGGAGTATTTTCCTAGTGTAAATGAGGCCCTGGGTTAGAGCCCTAGCATGCTCCCCACATGTATACAATGTAGTTTATACCAAGATCTTATCAGGAGATACATAATATTTATGGATATTAATGGTGGTTTAAAAAGAGTAACTTGTGGGACTGGGGAGATGGCTTAGCAGCTAAGCACACTGGCTGCTCTTCCAGAGGACCCAGGTTTGAGTCCCAGCATCCATGTGAGCACTCACAACCTTATATAACTCCAGTTCCCAGGGATCTGACGCCCTCTGTGGCTTCCATAGGCACCAGGCACTCACATGGTGCACAGAGATATACATGTAGGCAAAGCATTCATGCACATGAAATAAAAAATAAACAAATAAAAAGAACAACTTGTATGACATACCCTTCATCCTTAGCTAAAACTATAATTCGAAATTAGGAACATTATTTGTAGGGTTAAATACATCATAATCTTTTTAAAAAGATTTATTTTTATTATTTTTAACTGTGCTTGTTTGTGTACACACACACACACACAAGTGCAGTAGCTGGAGTTAGAAGAAGTTGTGAACCACCCATCATGGCTGGTAGGAGTGAACCTGGGTCCTCTGGAAGAGCAGTAAGTGCTGTGAAGCACTGAGCCATTTCCCCATCTCCTATATCATAATCTTAACACTGAGAAACATATTCGCTTTCTGATTGGCAATAACCAATCAAAATATATATCATTGGATATGAGGAGGTTAGAAACCAACAAGTTATGCTAAGATAAAAGAATATGAGGGTAATCTCAAAGATACACTTTCCATGAAAGGTTTCATGTCCTCTTCACTTATTGAACAGGAATCCAAGAGGGAAACCGATACTAACTCAGTGTGATGTCCTTCATTTGTGTTACCCAGGGGTACAGAGCAAGTAAATCAATATCCTTAAGCCTACACTAAAAAAAAAAAAAATCATTATTTAAAAATCTCCCTAAATTTCTTTTTCTTTAAGAAATAGATTAAAGAAACCTCTAAATCTGAAACAATATGAAGACTTGGTATCAGAAAGATGACAAAATTTGACACATCATGGCACCTTTTAAAAATGTGATGGGGGACTGGAGAGATGATTCAGCGGTTAAGAGCACCGGCTGCTCTTCCAGGTTCAATTTCCAGCATCCATGTGGCAGCTCCTAACTGCCTGTAACTCCAGTTTCAGGGGATCTGACACCTACACACAGACACACATGCAGGCAAAACGTGGATGCCCGTTAAATAAAAATAAATAATTTAAGAAAATGGGACTTTGGCACTGGGGAGATGGTTCCCACATGAAATGATTGACTTGCAAGCATGAGGACCTGCATTTTATCCTTAGAGCCCAAGTTTTAAAATGTCAGGTATGGTGGTGCATGCTTGTAATAAATACCATTGCAGGAGAAGCAGAGGTAGGTGAATCCCTGGGCACATTGGCTAGCCAGCCTAGCCCCCTTGGTTAGCTACAGGTGAGAGACTCTGTTTCAAAAACCAGGGTGGGAAGCTACTGAGGAACAACATTTGAGGTTGTCTGTCCTCTGCCTTCCATGTGCTCATGCATACATGAGTGCACACATATGTGTGAGCTCACATACATGCACACACAAATAATTTTGACGTTTGTTGGATAGCAACAAATATTCTTATTTCATCTAGAAAATCATTGGTTCCATAACCGTATTTAGCATACTTAAATATTACTATGTGCACAAAGCAATTAAAATCTAAGGAAAAGACATTCTCCAATTTGTGTTTTGTTTTTTGTTAATACTGGAGATCAAGCCCAGTACTTCATGCATGCTGGGTGTCTTAGTTAGGGTTCTATTCCTATGAAGAGACACCATGACCATGGTAACTCTTATAAAGGAAAATATTAAATTGGAGCTAGCTTACAGTTTTAGAGGTTTAGTCCATTCTCATCACGACTGGAAGCAAGGCAGCATGAAGGCAGACATGGTGCTGAAGAGGTAGCTGAGAGTGCCACATCTTGATCCACAGGCAGTAGGAAGTGAACTGTGTATCACACTGGGTGTAGCTTGAGCATATAAGACCTCAAAACCTACCTCCACAGTGACACACTTCCTCCAACAAGGCCATACCTCCTGATAGTGCCATTCCCTGTGGGCCAAGCATTCAAATACATGAGGGTATGGGGGCCATTCCTGTTCAAACCACCACACTCGGTGAGTGTTATACCATTTACCCACCTCTCTATTCCAATCCCCAAGTCCTAACTAGTGCTTCAAACAGGAAGCAACCCTCAGTGGCAGTGGTAAGAGCAGAAGAGCCCACACATCATCGCACATGGCCATCGAGAACTGTAAAGAAAGGTTTCCTGGGTCACTAAAGCATAGTCTGGCAGACCTGACTGCAGCTGTTCATATTTCAGAGTATTCAACAGTGGCATATGTGCCAAGGCCCAGCTGTGCCATTTCGGAGGCCAGAACGTGGCGTCTCAGCCACGGGTCTGAAAGAGTGGGAGAAGACCTCTCCCAGGGAAGCAGCCATGGCTTTTTAGGGCTCATGAATGAAACAAGGGTCTCCCCCAGCAATTCTGTGCTTTCTCAAGTGCCAACCAAACAGCGGGATCTGCCAGGCACTGCTTTGGCAGGACACCACACAGCAAAGTGATAATTATTTTGAAACGGTCATTCAGAGCTTAAGACAAAAATTCATGGAATTTTATCATTTCTGGGTTTTGTGAATTGTTTGTGGAATCATGTATGACGTAAATAGGAGGTGGGGTCACCCCAAACACCACTGAGGAGCTGAGTCTGAGGGGACATGGTGCTTGTGGGGGAGGGAGGGTCTGTGCTGGGAACAGTCTACAGCCTGTGTGTGTTCTAGAAATGCTGGGATGAGCCGGGTGTTGGTGGCACACGCCTTTAATCCCAGCATTTGGGAGACAGAGGCAGGCGGATCTCTGTGAGTTCGAGGCCAGCCTGGGCTACCAAGTGAGCCCCAGGAAAGGCGCAAAGCTACACAGAGAAACCCTGTCTCG
>CABHPQ010000392.1:29713-50256 GCA_902168405.1 Peromyscus aztecus
CTAGTGGCCAGTCATGCTACACCTTTATGCTGGGATGAGACATCCCCCCCCCCTCCTCTGCTAAACCAGCATGGTCTAACCTCATGATCTAGTCATAGGCCTAATTCTCTTGTTTCTCTTTTCTTCAGTTGACACATTAATGAGTTAATGACATCACTCTAGGCCCCGCCATCTTTTCTTTCCTCCTATTTTTGGGTTCTCTCTCTCTCTCTCTCTCTCTCTCTCTCTCTCTCTCTCTCTCTCTGGTGTGTGTGTGTGTGTGTGTGTGTGTGTGTGTGTGTGTGTGTGTGTGTGTGTGTTGTATGCATGTGTGTGTACAGAGATGCTCAGCCATGCAGAGAGGCCAGAGGTCAATGTTGGATGTCTTCCTCTGTCATTCTCTACCTTATTTTTTGAGACAGGGTCTCTCGTTTAATCCAAAACTCACTGTTTTATATAAGCTGGGGGGCCAGTAAGGCCCCAAAATCCACCTGTCTTTATCCCCAAGCATCAGGGTGACATGTCTGGTTTTTCTGTGGGTGTTGCAGATCTGAACTCAGGTCCTCATGCACGGACAGCAAGCGTATTACCCTCTGAGCCGTCTCCCCACCTCCTCTATATCTCTTCCTCATCAGGACTAGGTAGACTAGGAAAAGGAATTATTCATGGTTTTTTTTGTACTATAGAGATAATCACCAAGTGATTTTCTTGTCTAGACATTATCATGATGGATATAGAGACATACATAAGTGCATATCCAGAACAACAAAGTGCCATTAAAAAACTTGAGAAAGAATTTTGAAAAGTTTTACTCTGGAAATACAAACTCATAAATTTTTCTTCAGTATAGGGAATTTAATCCTAGGGCCTCACACATGCTAAGCAACCATTCTGTTACTGAGCTACATCTCCAGCCTTGAAAACAGATCTCAACTCAAATATATACCTCCCACCTTGACCACATAGGTAATAATAATAACATGCCAGAAGTTTATCTATTTGTAATTTTATAAAGACCACAGGGTGATTTTATTGACAATAAAGTTGCACTCTAGAATTAGAAATGGATGAAGAAATTCACAGTTTGGTTTGTATTGTTTCTCCTCCAAACAAATGAAAAGGTTTTAGTGCCATTCTCCAGATTCTTCCAGTGAGATCTCTGCACCCCAACCTAGATCACAAAGGGTTCTCCATTTGCCACAGAGGTGTCCCCAGTGAATAAATGAATATGGAAGTGTTTGGCTTACTGCTCATTTTAATATGATAAAAGGTACAGCATTGTCTGCTTTACTAACAAAAATAAGAAGAATTCATGTACTTTAAACTACTATAGTCCAGTCACCACCATTTTCTAGTCTTCATTGCTTAGTGTCACTGTTTTATAGGTGATGGGACCTGGGAAAATGGAGCCCATGAATGAGGCAGCCTAAAGTCTCGTGCAATAGCCGACTTCAAACAGACATCAGACAATTGGTACTCTGAGGGTTAAGAGGAGCCACTTGAGTAAAGTGTGCAACCCCAAGGACAAGCTGCATGTGGCAAAAACGTGGTTATCTAAGAGGCATATAAGCAAATAACAATAGGCAGTTATAATGAATAATCTGAAGTCAACTCACTCTTACCCACTACACCTGGGAGGAACACAAAGCACACTCCAAGAACACTTCTGTGTTTTGAAGAAACTGGCATCACAAGACTCTTGTCTTGTTTCGGGGGTGCTTTCTCACAAGAACTCAGAATTCTCCTTACTCCATTCTTGGACTGTGTTCTGACATTTAGTTTAACAAGAATATAATGACGAATATATGATACATGTCAGGTTGACAATAACCAAATGCTTGAAAATTAAAAAATAAAACAAACTGCTGGTGGTGGTGCACACCTTTAATCTCAGCACTCAGGAGACAGAGGCAGGTGAATCTCTTTGAGTTCAAGTTCAGCCTCGTCTACAGAGTGAGTTCCAGGACAGCCAGAGTTACACAGAGAAACTCTGTCTCGAAAAACAAACATAAAAATTTTTAAAAAATATTTTTCAGTCCTACCCCCACAGGTTTACATAGCCCTCCCACAGACTAAAATTGATGATGAAAACAGGCTAGCTCTATGCACCAGTTATCATTTCTTTTGAAGTTTCAATTATTTTAGTCTTTTGGATTTGTATAATCAAAAATTTAAGATCTATTTCAAAATACATGTCTTTCAGCTTTTTGCTTTATATTTTATTTATTTATTTATTTTTGGTTTTTCGAGACAGGGTTTCTCTGTGTAGCTTTGCGCCTTTCCTGGAACTCGCTTTGGAGACCAGGCTGGCCTTGAACTCACAGAGATCCGCCTGGCTCTGCCTCCTGAGTGCTGGGATTAAAGGTGTGCGCCACCACCACCCAGCTGCTTTTTGCTTTTTAAAATGTACATTTTCCCTCTCACTTTCCTGAAATCTCATTCTCTAGGATAATAAAACCGTGTGCAATAGAAGTATCTACTCACTGGTGCAATAGTAGCATTAAGATATGTGAGTAACCAATCACTTTTGGATTGGACTCGAGGCCTTCTCTACAGGAAAGAATTCCTGCCTGATACTGTAAACTTTGACAAAGGCCCTTGGGTCAGGAGATCAAAGACCCTCGAGGGGAACCTGCTACTGTTGTCCTGCTAAATGACAGGTTGTCCAACTGCCTTCAAAATATTTATATTTATCCACATAGATTATTGGCTGCCCTCAGTGGTGGCCAGAGAACTGAAGTGGTCAGCATTTCCTGTGAAGACTAATCATAACTGGTCAAAACGCTGAGAATACGTGACTATTGAGTGCTCAGCCATAAATGGGTCATCGTCATTATCATAAAAAAAAAGATTTTAACCTGCAACGCCTAAAGGGAAAGTAAGTTTTATATGGGAGAGGAAGGTTGAAGTAACAGACAGTACTCAGCAGAGCCTTGTGCCTTGGCACTGAGTGATGACGTCCACACGTACACACACACACACACACACACACACACACACACACACTTGTTTTTATTAACTAATTAATTTATTGTGTCAGTCTTTATGTGTGTGGGCATGCATGTCCCACTGGGTATGTATGGAGGTCAGGAGAAATCCTTGGGAGTCAGTTCTCTGTTCCCACCATGTGGGATCTAAGGATCAAACTCATTTCCTCAGGCTTGGAAGCAAGTGCCTTTACTGGCTCAGCCATCTTACTGTCCCTAAATATTTTATAATGTATGTTCAATATACTTCTTTCACCTCTAGGAACTGAACCCGGGGCCTCATATATGTCAGCAAACACTCTGCCTCTGCACTCCATATACCCCCTGTCATGAATTTTAAATGTTTAAGTAAATGAATGAATATTTTTGATTTGGGGTCAGAACATTATACCTCTGTATATCGCTTGAGTATAAAACAGGGATTTTTAGTTAGCTCTTATTATGGTTGGTTTTAATGTCATAAAAAGCCTCTGTTCTATTCCTTGAGAACCCTGACTAATACAGCTCTCAACTGGGAAATTTAGTTTCCAAGAATTCATCTCAGAGGTATAATGGTTAGTGTTGGTTATTGTTGTTGCTGGTTTTGTTTTGGTTTGAGTTTTAGAGAGAAGTTTCTTGTAGATTCGTAGATAGGATTTTAAGAGAGGGAGCCATGCTGCTTGAGTCAGGCATAGAGGCCATCTACATGTTGGACAAGCAACTGCATGGCAAACATGGATGGGAGACTTCATAGAAAGAATAAGGAATCTCAGAGCACCAGAAAAAGGATGCTTAAGCTCTGGCCAGCAGCCAATAGAAAGAAGAGACCAGGCAGACTCAACAGAACGCATGGTGGCTCTTAGAACTGTGTGAGGATGTGGGAATTCTGGGAAGGAAAAGTACAGTGTCTCATTAAAAGGCTAATTATTCCATTGGCTTAAGGTGAAACTGCCTTACTGAGTGTTGTTTGCTTGGACCAGCCCAACCTAATTAATTCTTAAGGGAGGTGACAGAGGCGTGTCTCAGCCCAGAGGTAGATTCCAGTCTTTTGGTGGGAAGTGATAGTTTTCCCTTAGTGAGCCTTCAATGCTACTCTAGCATTTCCCCTTCTGAAGAGACAGTTCTAAACTCCTTCAGGAACCTGTTGCAGGCTGTTGATTTACAGTGTGTGTAGATGTGTCTATGTTTTGCCTCACCTGCCCAAGACACCTGATTGGTTTTAATAAAAAGCTGAACAGCTAATAGGTAGGCAGGAGTGGTTAGGTGGGACTTCCAGACAGAGAGAGGAACTCAGGGGATGAATCTAAGTGTGTGGATTTCACCAGTGAGTCTTGGAGCTAGTCTGATGCATGGTACTGAGGAGAGGTAAAGGGTCAGGTGGCAGAACGTAGATCAATAAAAATGGGTTAATTTAAGTTATAAGAGCTAGTTGGAAACAAGCCTAAGCTAAGGCCAATTTCAGAATTAATAATAAGTCCCCTTGTCGTTATTTTGGTCCTGGTGGTCCAAAGAAAGTCTGATAAGAACAACCTGCTACAGGAACCAGAGCAGGGATCAGAGCCCCTAAACTCTTCTGGTATTTCTGTCTTCCAGCCATTAATGGTTAGTTTTATGTGTCAGTTGGTTAGACCATGAGGTGCCCAGGTATTTGGTCAATCCTTAGTGTGGGTATGTCTGTGAAGATGCTTGACAGACTAGATCAGTGGCTCTCAACCTTCCTAATGCTGCGACCCTTTAACACAATTCCTCACGTTATGATGACCCCAAGCATTAAATTATTTTCATTGCTACTGTAATTTTACTACTGTTATGAATCATAATGTAAATATCTGTGCTTTCCGATGGTCTTAGGCAACCCCTGTGAAAGGGCTGTTCGAGCCCCAAAGGATCACAACCCACAGGTTGAGAACTGCTGGACTAGAGACAGCATACTGTTTCCCCTAACGCTGGTATCTCCGTCACATCAACTAAAGACCCCAGCAGAACAAAAAGACCAAGTGAAAATTCATCCTGCATGATTGGTTGGTCGGTGGCATTGGTCTTTTCCTGCCCTAGACTCAAATTTAAAAAATCAGCTTTTCCTGCATTTCATATCAGCTGGTTTCTTGGTTGAATTAACACCGCTGGCTCTTTGAGATTCACAGCCCTATGTGGCTGGAGAGATGAGTGGTTAAGAACACTGGCTATTCTTCCAGAGGACCTGGGTTTGATTCTAATCACCCAGGTGGTGCCTCACAACCATCCATAACTCTAGTTCCAGGGGATTTGATGCTCTCTCTGTCCTCTAAGGTAATAGGCACAGACATGGCGCACAGACATACATGTAGGCAACACCCCCCTCAACATATACACAAACAAAGATTCACAGGTCTAAACAGCCATAGACAAGATTTGGGGCTGCACTTCAGTGGAAGACAGCTTGCCTAGTATGTGTGCAACCTTGAGCTTGATCCCCAACACTAACTCTTTTGGACTCGTTGGGCACCCGACACCCGCCCCCATATGCACATACACACAAACACATGTGCATGTGTGCAAGAGAGAGAGAGAGAGCACAAGCACATACACACCATTCCAAAAATATATCTTTAAAAATGTAATGGAAAGTGGCTTCGCCAATTTAATGGAAGACAGCTACAAAACCAACACACATGAAGATATCAAGGCTAAAGTAATTCTTAAAGTTGAAATACTGAAAGTTTTCTCCTGAGTTCTGGGAACATAGCAAGCTTTTCCTGGTATCAGCATTTCTATTCAGTCTTGTCCTAGAGATCCTGGAAGGATGTCAGAGGGGGAGAGGGAAGAGACAAGCAGACATAAAAATTTGAATGAAGGAATAAAATTGACTTTATTCACAGTGAAAGTTATTGCATTCATAGAAAATCCTGAAGGACCAAGAAAAAGATCCTTGGACTGGGTGATTCCCGAGATATAATGCAAATATACAAAGTCAACTGGGTTTTTATCCAATGAGATGAGCAATATAATGAAGAATGAAGACATAGACAATGGACTTAAGATTGTATATAATAACACAAGACATGAAATATTCATGGAATTTAAGCATGTGCAAAGCCTGCAGACTGAAAAATACAGGACACTGCTGAGAGAATTTAAAAGTCTAAATACATGGTATGATATTGCATGTTTCAGGGTAAAATTGGTCAAAAACGGATTCCCAAAAGATGAAAATAGCAAACATTATGAAAAACAGGAGTACGTAACCCATCTTAAGATTTAATATAAAGCCACAGAAGACTGGCTAATTACATTGAAATACTAAATTGAATAACACATTGAAATAACACTAAAAATGCATAGTCTTCCAATGTTTTCAGTAAAGCAGGTGAATCCCTGAGATGCTAAAGTCAGATGTAGTGAGCTCATTTCCAAAAGTGCCTAGAGCCAGCTTGGGTCCAGATATAAACGAACAGAAAACTCTAGACCCTTGAAATGCTTGCTAGTCAAGCTGTTCCCTTCTACCCAAACTCTGCTAAGCTGTCCTTCTCACTCAAACTACATGCTTAGAGAAGAAAATTAGTAAGAGCCAAGCTTGCCTGCAAGGTCACATATCTGAGAAGTTTTAAAATAAACAGGATGTAAAATGTGGAGATGAACCCACACACAGTTTTGTTCAGAAAAAAGACAAATGTAGAGATAAGATCTAGATGGTTTCTGAGACTGCACCTTCCTCATGACTCAGTGATGAGGAAGGGGGAGGCAGGCTCACCCACAAAGGTTTATAAACTGTTCTTGGTGCTCAATCAGTGAGCCTGCAATTCTAGCCTGACCCCTGCTCATAAATCAAACTGCTTCTTGTTAGCAGCTCTGAGTCTCCAGGGCTCTTATTATGAAGTGAGGATCGTTGTTTCTCACACCTGCAAGAGCAGGCTGAATGGCTTCAGCCCCAGTGCCAGCTGATCTTGAAGGTCCCTAAGTGCATGTGTGTGCACCAGGTGCATGCACTGCCCTCAGAGGCTAGAAGAGGGTGCCTGGTCCCCTGGGACTGGAATTACAGACAGTCTCTCCCATGTGGGTGGATGATGGGGATTGAACATCTGGAACAGCAGACAGTGTTCTTAACTGCTAAACCAACTCTCCAGCACTACCCTCCTGCCAGCACAAATTCTTATTTACCCTTAAAATACTAATTCAGCACATAGTTGCACACTTACGTGTTCATAATTTGATTATGAACAATGCAAAAGGGTCACATCCAGAAGACTGACATTTCTGACTCCTGAAATAGCTATCATTTTTATGTAGCTGGGGAAATCTTATTCTTGCCCTTCAGTTATTTATAAAATGAATAATGAATTATTGCCAACTGTTGTCACCCTACTGTGAGATGGGTACTTGAGCTTAGTCCTCCTCCCTACTTGTTTCTTGGCATCCATCACCAGACTTCCTCCTGTCTGCCCTAGAGCATGTCCTTCCGCTGTGGTTTGAATGTGAACTGTTTCCAACAGGCTCATGCGCTTGAACTCAGTCGCTAGGTAGTGGTGCTTTCTAGGGAGGTTGTGGAACCTTCTGGTAAGAGTTGGTGGGCCCAGGGCTCTGGGAATGCAGCTTGATGTTTGCAGGCTAGCTCTGCTTCTTCTTGAAGGCTGAATGCTCTGATTCCTGGCCCATAGAGATACAAGAGGCCACACACCACGGATGGAGCCCCGGCTGTCTCACCTTCCCCATTGTGATGAACTGTACCCCCAGAGCCAAAATGACCCTTCCTACCTTCTGCCCTTAAGTTGTCATTTTTGTCTCATTGATGAGAAAAGAAACAAGGAGACCTTCTTGGTATTGAATGGCTACTATTGTGCCCTCTTTTGGTGTCTACATATGAGAGTGTTGTATTTGCCTTTCTGTGCCTGGTTCTTTTCAGTTAACATAAGGTCCTCTACTCCCATTCATGTGATAAATAAAAGGATCCGATTCTTTGTTATGACACAATAATAATCCATTGCATCTATGCACTGCATTTTCCTTAGTCACTGTAAATGGACACCTTAGACACTTCCATTTCTTGGTTATTACGAATAGTTTGACACTAATTCAATTTTTATTTACATTTGTTTAGTTATTGATTTGGGGTGGTACATGCTATGGAGTACGTGTGCGTAGGTAACAGAGCAGCTTTCAGGAGTTGGTCCTCTCCTCTCTTCAGGTGGAGCTTGGAGATCTAACTCAGGTTGCCAGGCTTGGCAGCAAGCACCTTGACCGACCGGGTAATCTTGTCAGTGACTAGGACTAAACTTTTGGTCTCCTCTGTATGTAGACTCACAGAACAATGAAGAGAACACACTTGTTTTGAGTTTTTATATTGAATTCCTAAAACACAAGGTAACTATTTTTGGTTTTGTCAGGCAAGACAGGAGTAGTGGGGCTGGGGATGTAGTTCAGGCGACAGAGTGCTTGCCGACCATGTATGAAACTTTGGGGTTTGATCCTCAACACGGAATAAAACAGGTGTGGTTTACCATATACCTGCGATCCTAGCATTGAGGAGGGGAAAGTGGGAGGATTGGGAGTTTAGGGTCATTACTGGCTACGTAGTAAGTTCAAGGTTATTGGGTCGTATGAGACCCGTCTCAATAAAAAAAAAAAAATTAAAACATCACACACCAAACTTTTTAAAATTTTATAATTCTTTTAACAATAAAGTTAAAAATTAAAAGACAAAAAAGTAAGTGTGGGGACCGGAGAGATGGCTCAGTGGTTAAGAACATTGGCCATCCTTCCAAAGGACCCAGGTTTAATTCCCAGCACCCACATGGCCACTCACAGCTGTCTGTAACCCCAGTTTCAGGGCACTGGCATCCTCATACAGACATATATGCAGGCAAAACCCCAATGTACATGAAAAATAAATAAATCTTTTTTTAAAAAGTTAAAGTGTGTGTGTGTGTGTGTGTGTGTGTGTGTGTGTGTGTGTATTTTGCCAGAGAAAACTGAAGGCCAGTGAGAAGGCCAGTGGGTGAGGCACTGGCTGCGAACCTGATGACCTGAGTTCAATACTGGAACCCATGTAAAGGTGGAAGGAGACAGAGGAATCCACAAAGCTGTCCTCTGGCCTCCACATGTGTGCAGTGGCATGAGCACCCCCACCCCATACACACATCATGCATACAACACACAATAATGGTAAAATAATAAAACATGAATTGATAGTGACACTGAAGAAAGAATTCTTCCGTTGGAAGCAGAGGCCTGTGCTCTTGATGGGGAAACTGAGGAAAGCGTGTAAGCAGCAGAAGGAAGCAAAGGGAAGGAAGAAAATGGGAAAGAGCAGCCATCCACATGAACACTTTATCACCATTTAAATTACTTTTCTGGTATGTGTTAGTGGCTGCAAAAGTTAGCTATACTTATTTCCCTTGCAAGGTTCTGTTCATATACAAGTATTGCTTATAATGGTTAAAGCGGCAGACTTGGGGAAAATGCATTGGACAGGGCATCTCCCTAGCTTCTTCTCTGAAAGAACACGCGGCCTGGTTAGCCCCATCCTAAGAGGAAGGTGCCGTGTGCGTATCTACCCGCTCCGTTTCAAAAACATAGTCTATTCTGAATTTGGAAGCACAGCTGTCCTCATGGCCTCGGATAGGGAATGAGGACTGGTAATACCTAACCTGCTGGATTACGGTCAGGGCTAAATGAGACAGCACATGGGAAAAGTCCTGTTCGGTTCATTCTCTCTCCCTCTAATTAGACTTTCAATGATTTACTTGAGGGGGGCATGGTGGGCGTGTGGAGGTCAGAGGGCACCCTGCATGAGTCAGTCCTCTCTTTCTATCATATGGGTTTCTGAGAAAAAACTCAAGTGGTCTAAGTGGCAGTGCCCTTACCCAGTCTACCGGCTCAACTATTATGCTGGCCCTCTATTCAGTTCTTTACAATGGATAATTATTATTGCTAGGAAAAAATGATTCATTTTGATTGGTAATACTTGCAAGGTGAGGAAGACGATGTGAGAACACACAAGACAAAGGAAACAGATTCTGCAAAATTCATTGTGGGACAGTGACGGATATGTTCTGGGAATGTGAAATGAGAGAGAGGTATTGGAGCCATGGTGGCCTGTAACCCCAGCACTTGGGAGGCAGAGGAAGATGATTTTCTATGGGTTCAATGCAGCATGGTCTACATAGTGAGTACCAGACCAACCAAGGATGCCTAGCAAGAGTTTGTCTCAAAAAACAAACAAACCAACAAATACATAAGTAGATAAAGTAGTATTTGGACTGGAAAGATGACTCAGTGGTTAAGAGGGCTTGTTGCTCTCGCACAAGACTTGAGTTCAGTTGCTAAAATGTGTATCAGGCAGCTCACAACTGCCTCTAACTCCCAGCTCCAGAGGATCTGACCTCCCAGGGCTCCGGCATTCACCTGCACATACCTACACCCAGACACAAATGCATACACACAATTCAAATGAAAGAATGAATGGACGGATAAATAAATGCACATTTACAGGTGGTGTTGAGAGGAGGCTAGAAAGTTAGGTCTGGGCTATGGATTGTAGGTGACTTGGCTTGTTTATATGTCATAGTGAGGTAACTCTAAGGTTTGGCAAGCTCTTATCAGTTGGGAGAAGAGCTCTGGTGACCACAGTGGATGAGTAGAGGTGGCAAGGGGGGTGTGGGGGGAGAGTGGAGCTCATGGTGTGGGGAGTGGAGCTGCTGATATGGGGAATGGGGAGACTTATCAGCATGTTCTGGCAGGGCCTGAGTTGAGATTTGTTGTTGTTGTTGTTGTTTTAATTTTGTTGTTGTTGTTGTTTTTTGACAGGGTCTGTCTATATAGCCCTGGCTGGCCTGGAACTCAGAGATCCGCCTGCCTGCCTGAGAGAGCAGGTTTTTTAAAGTTACAGTGTCTGGGTGCGGAGTCACTAGGACTGGGAAGACAGGAGTAGGTTAGTGTCCATTCGGCCTGCTGGCCAGCAAATCTAATCTAATTGGTGAGGCCCAGGCCAATGAGAAACCTTGTTTCAGAAACAAGATTGGGGCAACTAAAGAATGATAGCTGAGGTTGTCTTCTGGCTTCTGTGTGTGTGTGGACACACACACACATACACACACACACACACACACACACACACACACACACACACACACACACACACACACACACACACACATACACAGTAGCAGTAAACGTCCAACATCCAGCTTATCATTATTAGGGACTGTGCTTTCTATACTCTTGGAAGGGTAGAAAGATAGCAAGAAGGCTGGGTGTAGTGGCCCATGCCTTTAATCCCAGCATTTGGGAGGCAGAGACAGCCAGATCTCAGTGAGTTTGAGGCCAACCTCATCTTCAGAGCGAGTTCCAGGACAGCTAGGGCTACACAGAGAAACCCTGTCTTGGGGAAAAAAAAAAAAAGAGAGAAGAAAAAAAGAAAGATGGCAAGAAGCCGAGACGACATTTGAGAAGTAACAAGCTCCTGGCCTAAGCAGGAAGCTCTGCTTGGTTATGACGTGGGTTGGATTTTGCAGGCTGGCTCAGAGATAAGACAGGTGAGCTAAATGTTGACAGGTAGGCAGTAGAACTTGGTGGAGAGCCATGGAACAATGCAGGCCAGTGACATGATGTTGTTAAAGGCCAGATGCTTTTCCTTACCAGCACTGCAAGTTTCCTGTAAACTGGAAAGGCTTGTAACCCAGCTCAGTCTTCACTCCAGCTTTCCCACTTTGCCCTGATGCTGCTGGAACATACCTTCGTGGTCATCAGACATGAAAAACAGTGAGCATGTGTAATCTTTCTTTTAAACATCAGCACATCAGCGTTCCCTTCTGTCTCCTACCTATTTTAGTGTCAATATTTACTACATACCTTTGGGGACTTTTGTTTGTCTTTGGAGATAGAGTCTTGGGTAGCCAAGGCTAGCCTTGAACTTTCTGTGTTGCAACAGCTTGGATTCCTGACCCTCCTGCTGCCACCTACCTGATGCTGGGATTACAGGAATGTACCACCGTGCTTGACGCATAGCTTCGGTTTTTTTAAACACTAATTCCCCTCGTGACAAACAGTCTGGCATTTTAAGCTAGTAACATCATGCCTAGAGATGGTGAAAGACCAGTTGATTCCACAAGGCTGGCCTAAAAGCCACCTCCCTCCCTCCACAAAACAGGAGGAACCCTGGAGCAAGATCACAGCTCAGACTATGCTGGGTATTTGCTGTTCCCTGGCTTCTTAGCTCCCAGCCCTCCTCGGTTCTTAAGAACACTCTGCATTCCTAGTTGGTAATTGTTTTGACCCTCCCGGCAGCAGTCAGGATAGTCTGTTAATTAATGAGGCCTGCCTTGTTTTATTCTGGGCCAGTGCATCTTGAACCAGCTAACTCGAGTGCTGTCGAAGAAAACTGGAGCAGGATTTATTTTGACAATGGTGTCTGAGCTCCTAGATGACTGTCTGCCCCTGGGGAAATCCGGGGTTGTTCTTCCTGAACCTTGTTTTTCAGATGACTTGTTCCGTATCTTTCAAATACATTCTTTCTGGTCTTAGCCAGAGTTGGTTTCTCCTGTTAAAAACAAAACAAAACAAAAACAAACAAAATTAAAAGTTGATGCTGGTGAGATGGCTTAGTGGTGAAGTGTTTGCTGCTCTCCCAAAAGACCAGCACCCATATTGGTAGGCTCACAGCCTCCTGTAACTCTAGCCCCAAAGGATCATGTGGCCTTGTCAGTCCTCTATAGATACTGCTTCCACACACACACACACAATCTCTATAAATAAATAAAGACAACTCAGTTTCGGACACAATCTGAAAATATTTACAATTGTCTGGCAAATTTATCTGCATTGACTAGAGAAATCAAGACTGAGAAAGACGGATTGAGAGTGTCCAAGGAGGGGGCTGGGGGTATGACTCAGAAGTAGAGTCTCTGCCTTCTGTGCGTGAGTGTCAGGGCCTGAGCTTGGTCTCCAGCATGGTCTTCCTCCTGAGAAAGAGGAAGGAAGAAAGGAGGGGAAGAAGAAGAGAGAAAGAAAAGAGAGAACACACACACTTACGAGCTACCAGAACCAGGTATGGCGTGCATACCTGTAATTTTAGCGTTCAGAAGTCTGAGGCAGGAGAATACGAGTTCAGAGCTACCTTGAGATAAATAGAAAGTGAGAAATCAGCCTGTGCAACATAATGAATCTGGACTCTGAATAAATGATAGTTTATCAGTTGTCCTTACGTTTAATCAAATTGCTGCCCACACAGTGGCTCACATCAGGCCCTGGAGAGTCACCAGGTATGTAGCCTTATTATACTAGATCTGCTTTCTAGTTGGATCCTGCTCCACTCCATTCTCTGTGCCCAAGAAACAGTTTATAGAGACCATGTGGAAGAGGCTACTGTCTTTTTCTGACTTTCTTTTGTGCTTGGCCTTACCTACCTCTTAGGATTTAGGACTGGGTAGAAGTCCTCTTTCTTAGTCTCTGGCAGCATTTGCCTCAGCAAGACTGTGCCCAGTGTTTTGCTGGTGAATGTGTACCATCTGGCTCTGAAAGTCAGAGAACATTCTGATGTATAGTATTTGGCTCCTACAATACCGAAGGGTACATATTCCCAACATGCCTGATTGATGCCTGCATCCATGACCTTGCTAGACACAGAGTGGCAAACAATGCTAACGCTCATCTGTGTGGCAGGCAGTGAGCTGGTTCCTGAATCTACTGGCTGTGCGTCTCCTGTGTGACTCCTCTCATGAAGTGTTCTCCAAGATTCTCTCTTTCAAAGTTTCAGAAACTCGTAGTATCCCATGGTGGTCTTCCTTACCCCTACACATATTGTTTTGTAAATTGCCCATGGTCATTAACTTCCACAGCAGCCTTCAGTGATGCTTTCCTCCTTCCTGGTATTCCTGTTCCTTATATTGTATCAGATTTGACAGTGTGACCTATAGAATATGGCAGAAGTGATGGCGTGTCCCTTCTGATACTAACTAGGTCAGTAACAATCTTGATTGGATTGAGAAATACCTAGGAGTTAGTAAAGTCATACTTCTGGGAGAGCTCATTTTCAGAAAAGGTAAACTAAGGTAGAGAAGAGCTGTCCTGAATGTGGGGGTCATCATCCCATCAACTGGTAACTGGAAATAAAATACGAAAGAAAGAGAAAGCCCATGAGTACAGGAATCCTCTCTCCCTGACTGTTCTGATGTCAGTCCTTTAACTCTGAATACCTCCATGATGACTGAAATCTCTGAAACTGTGAGCCAAAACGAGCCCATCTTGTTTTCTCAGGTATTCTGTCCCGGTGACAGGAGTGATTACCACAGACAATGGTTGAGTAAGGTCATTACTGTTAGTGTTCCTGACCATGTGGGTCAGCAATGTCGGAACTGGTTTGTGGAAGGAGTTTAGAATAATTTGGAGTCCTGTAAGCAGAACTTAACAGAAGAGAGGCCATAGAGGTTGGAAATGGAGGTGGGGCTTCCAAAGACCTCTAGGGCTCCTATCTTACAGCCACAGTGAACCCCGGGTGTCAGACACGGGCCTGTGGGACTTGATGTTTGCTTTGCTGGGTTTTGGCCTTGCTTTGCTCTTCTCTGCCCTGCCCTGCCCTGCTCTTCTTTCCTTCGTTCCTTCCTCCCTCCCTCCCTCTCTTCCTCTCTTCCTTCCTCCCTCCCTCCCTCTCTTCCTCCCACTCTTCCTTTCTGTGTGTACATGTATGTGTGTGGTGCATGTGTGTTTTCTTTTTAAAAAATTATTTATTTTCGTGTGTGTGTGTGTGTGTGTGTGTGTGTGTGTGTGTGTGTGTGTGTGTGTGTGTGTAAGGGCATGTGCATATGAATGTAGGTGCTCACAGAGGCCAGAAGAGGGCATCAGATCCTCTAGCACTGGAGTTACAGGATATTTGTAAGCTACTTGATAGAGATTCCAGGAACCAAATTTTGTTTCTCTGGAAGAGTAGAAAGAACTCTTAACCACTGAGCCATGGCTCCAGCCCTTGGTCCTCTTTCCTATCCCTCAACTCTCTCCTTTTGAAATGGAAACATTAACTCTATGCTATTTTATATTGGAGGTGTATAATTTTCTTGTTTTTTTTTTTTTTCCACAAGGATTCACAAGTTAAATGTTGGCCTTGAGTCTTGAAGGGAACTTTGAACTTGGGATTTGAACAATTTTGAAACTGTGAAGACTATGGAGACTCCTGGAGGTGAGCTAGATGAATCTTGAATTATGAGGGGGACATGAGCCCTTTAGGGTCTAGGGGTGAAATATTATGGTATAAAAAGATGTATTGGGGTGGATGGATTTCTGATGATTAATCTTGGTTGTCAGCTTCATTGGATTGAGACATGCCTAGGGATTTAGGTAAAACTCTTTTCTAGCCCAGTGGTGGTGGCACATGCCTTTAATCCTAGCACTCAGGAAGCAGAGGCAGGTGGATCTCTGTGAGTTCAAGGCCAGCCTGGTCTACAGAGTGAGTTCCAGGACAGCCAGGGCTACACAGAGAAACCCTGTTTTTCTGTCTCGAAAAACCAAAACAGAAAAAAAAACAAACAAACAAACAAAACCTCTTCTCTAGACATCTCTGTGAAGACTTTCTAGAGAATAATAACTAAGAAGAAAGGAGTTCCCAGATGTGGGAGGCATCATAGCATAGGCTGGGGCCTGGATGAAATCCATACACAGGTTCTCTCTCTCTCTGTCTCTCTCTCTGTCTCTCTGTGTCTCTGTGTCTCTCTCTGTGTCTCTGTCTCTCTGTCTCTGTCTCTGTCTCTCTGTCTCTCTGTCTCTGTCTCTCTCTCTGTCTCTCTCTCTCTCTCTCTCTCTCTCTCTCTCTCTCTCTCTCTCTTTTCCTGGACACCCTGGTGTAAGCTGGTAAGCTGCTTTACACTCTGCCATGCCTTCCTCACCATGATGGACCAAAACCTCTGAACACATGAGCAGAATAGACCCCTCTTCCTTAAGCTTCTTCCCTAGGCATTTATCAGAATGACAAGAATCTCCCAGGTGTCCCTAAGCCACATTGCAGCCCCTCCCATTCATTCTTTCATGGATTCACATTGAAGGAATCCAGTTTCCATGGCAAGCAGCCACACAGGGAGGACCTCGGAGGCCTGTGAACAAAAACGTGAAACTGGAAGCATGTCCTCTGGCCCCAGCCCACGTTTAGATGACCCTGTACCTGCCAATAGCTTGGTACATGAGAGACTGGAACAGAACTAGGTAAGCTGCTGTGTCCAGAGTTTTTTTCTTGACACAGAGTCACACTTCGCTATGTAGTCACAGCTATGGGGCCTGGAACTCACTGTGTAGACCAGGCTGGTCTTGAACTCACAGTGATACTTTTGCCCCTGCCTCCCAAATGCTGGGATTACAGGTGTGCCCTCATATGCACAACTATAATTATTGTTCAAAGTTAATACATTTGGGGGTAACTTTTTTTTATCAATAATAATGAAATCAACCATCCTGATTGATACTTCACTTCCCTCTTACTATAAATCCAAGCAGTTACTTCCTAAGCATGACTTACCTGTCCACTCTGTCCCTTCTCAAATGCCAACACCATTGCCCAAGTCTGGACCACTACAATAGATAATTGAGTAGCCTTGCTGACTACCTTGCTGGGATGATCCATGAAGGCTGAGGTTAACATTTTTACTATAATCCTTTCCTGGAGATTCATGTTTCATAGTGTCAATAGAAAACTGAGACAAGACCTCATTATGCAGCCCTGGCTGGGTTTGGATCTCACAGCGTACAGATCAGACTGGACTTTAGTTCACAGAGATCTAGCTACCTCTGCCTCCTGAGTGCTAGGATTGAAGGTGTGCACCGCCATATCCAGCCTTAAGAGAAAAATTTTCACACGGCTTTTAAAACCTGGACCATCACCAGCCTTCTCTACCGCCAATTTGTCCCAGGCCCCTCTCATGCTTAGCCAACTTCCAGGTTCTACTTTCATTCACTTACTTTCTTTTTTTGAAAAAAAAAAAAAGATCTATTTTATTTTTAATTATGTGCCTATATGTGTGTATGTCACATGTGTATGAGTACCCAAGGAGGCCAGAGGCATCAGATCCCTTGAAGCTGGAGTTGCAGGTACTTTCTGAGTTGACATTCCCTGGTTCCCAGATGGTCTGAATTTGTGTCAAGTTGACAAAAAACTAACCAGCTCAGGAACTTTAAAATTTCTCTGTGAAGTACACAGTATTAGTTCTGTAGTAAATATAAATTTTTTTATATTTATATTTTTTTATATTTTATATTTATATTTTTAAAATATAAAAGGAAGGTTGTAAGAGACACACTTAGGAAAAGCTTCTAATATGGACTAAGAAATGTTCTATCGGACAGGATAAAATAACAGCACTGAAAACTATTTTTTAGGGGTTTGAAGGGAAAGATCGTATTTGAGAGAAATCCAGAAAGGCTTTTGTAGAGAAATCCGTTAAGGTGTTCAGAAGGAGGAGTGCTGAAGCCTATACTTTGATGGGTGGATAGCTTTGAAGACGAATTGAGAAAAAACATTTGTGAAGCAATTAATGGTAATAATCACAAGCTGTGTGGCAGAACGCTGACTTTAGGTAGAGGATTGTTCCCAGATAGCTAGGATGCTTTCGGGACAAAAGGCCTAAGGTGGTGGGAACCTGGGGACATGGTCTACAACGGTGAGCTGCTGTGGTTATTGTTGTGCCTGCGTATCAAGACCCCCCAACCCCCACCCCCGCCAAGCAAGACCACCACAGAGCTGATATCTGATGCAAAACACACAGGGGTTTATTGATCACAAGCAAGCCCAGGCCTGGCCTGTGTTCAAAACTCTGACACAATGGGTGGAGGAGGACGGCCCTGAGCTCTCAGGGTGAGGGGTTTTTAAAGGGAAAAACGGCAAGCAGGGCAGTACAAGCCTTGGCATCATATGATTGGGTGAGGGTGTGTAACCTTTGAATTTACTGGTTGGGGGTTACAGTTATCATTTTTGGGCAGGCGTGGACAAGTCCCAGGCTCTGTTCTTGAGCTGCCATGGAGACTGGCTGGCCTAGCACGTTCACACTGACCCATGCACGTAGCTCTAAGTTGGTGAGGGGTCCCAGACAGTAAACAACTGACTGAACCTTGAGCAGTCAGAGTACGTGCAGAAAGGGAGCTACTGCAAGGACTATGTCTTTTGTTCATGGCCCTCCCAGAGATTGCTTGCTCAGTCTCAGGAAACTGAAATTGAAGCCTGATCTCTGAGAGGGGACTGAGCAGCCTGTTATGGCGTCTGCTCGGTCCTTTCAGTTATCAAAGTTATTACCAAAGTACTGGGGTTCATTTATCATGCGGACCCTCTAAGACTGTATGCTAAATCCTTTTCTCTTCATAATGATCTCAGGTCTTTTGTTATAGTGATAGCACCGTGACGGCCTAGCAGAAGGCGATGTTTCAGAACACCCTCGAGAAACAGCAAGGGATTGATTGGTCCACTGGGTAAGGAGAAGGAGAACCTCCTGTGTCTTGGGAACCCAGAGGTACCAGCTTGCTCTGAGGTGCACTCTCCACCCTTCTCCATTGAGCTCTCAGTCTGATGCTGACCTGGATTGTCCTACACTCCTTGGCCTACTAAGACGAGTTTAGTTAGAAGGGATTTCAAGGAGAGGAGAGCCTGAGAGCTTGCCAAGGGCTGGCTGGGACACTTCTCACTCATCAGTCCTGTCAGGGGACCTACTATCCATGATTTTCCTTACAGGCTCTGTGAGCTCTCTTTCCTCTTCCCTTTGGGTCAAGAGACGTAAGCACTCAGCTTCTGAGTCCATCCTACCTTTGGGCTTTTCCCTTAACCAGATGTTTTGATCAGCTTTCCACTATATAACAGATACTGCATGCAAGCTTATTTTGGCCCACATCTTTAGACATTTCCAAGTGTGACCACTATCTATCATTTGGTGACCAATAGCCCTGCATCCCTATGAACCATGTGGCATAGCAAAGCTACTCACTTCATGGCCAGCGAGCAAAAGAGAGGAAAAGGAGGAGACTGGAGTACCATAACAGTTTTGATTGTCCTGTCCCTAGTAACCTAAAGGCCCTTGACACAGAATAGGGTCCACCTCTTTAAGGATTCACCATATCCCAATGGTGCTGAGGTGAATACCAAGCCTTTAACACAAGGGCCTTGAGTGAGATCCAGATCTAAACTATAGTGCCTGCCTAAGATCAGTCCCTAATAAACTCCACTAACTTACCCTAATGCTGTACAGTTCACCTTACTTCCTGTTGGGACACTGAGGTCACCTTTTACACATGGCAAGCCATTGCATGGATTGTTAAATGCTGACCCGGCATAAAACTCTAAGCACCAAGGTTGTTATGGTTTTGAGATAAAGTTCATTGTATAGTCCAAACTGGTCTCTAACTCACAATAGTCCTGCTGTAGACTTCAAATGCTACACCAGATACCATCATGCCTAACAACCAGGGCTATTCTATCACCAACCAACAGCTTTTGTGTATTGGAATCTATAGCAAAATGTAATTTCAACTATAATTCTTTCTAGTCTTCAAACTCCTGCCCAGATGACGAAGTAGAGACCTTTGTAATCAAAGTAAACTTCTTAATGCTGATCCCACACTTTTTGATAGAGATGCTAATCCCTGCACAGAGAAAGTTTTACTCCTACACAAAAAGGAAGGCATCTCTGAGACTTGATTCTCTTAAGATGCTTCTACAGAAGTCTTCTGGGCGTTGCTGTCTCTCTGCTGCCAAGGGTTTAATCAGCAGAAGTTTTTGTAGCTGTCACCTGGAATTGGTCTTGTCCCCAGAACATTTCTGGAGCCAGACTGGTCATCGTATTGTTCACTGATTTCACACTGACTATAACTTCTGTTCCTATGCTGAGGTGAGAAACCCAGTCTCTGGGACTGGGAATGTGCCTTGGATTGCATAGCCATATTCTCATTTCTTACTGTTGAAGTTCCTGTTCTGAGCATTCCATTTGCTTAAAGCATAAGAACTGCTTTACTCTCCCAAAGCCAATAGATTCCCTGGTCTTGAATGTTGAGTCTACTTAGCTGCCTCCACTGTGGTCTGACTTTTTGGTTTGTATCTGCCATGCACACTTGCATCCTTGTGTGCCCATCCTTACAGTCACAGATCAACAGTGCTCCAATTCTTTCTTAACCAACTAACCCACAGAGCTGTCTCCATTCTTCGTTGTTCAGCTTGACTGAACACAGTATGGCTCATTTCATTGCCACAGAAGCTTCACAGGGGATTAGCAGAATGGAACACATTTTCCAACACTATGGTATGTGTTTCACAATACTGTGAGAATGTGGATTCCCTATACATCGATTTACTTAGAGAGTTAGTCCCTGGTTTTACAATGTAGCAATCAAGGCTGAAGGACATTAGACAACTTCCCCTAGTTCCTAAGGAACAAAAGTAGAAAAGTATACATCCTTGTAGGGAAATTATCATATCAACACAAAGAGGAATGTTGGGTAAGTTCAGGAAATTATGAATGAAAAACCAACTACTACTGGCTGAAGAGGTTATAGATTAGGAGAAGGGCCATCAGAAGTTGACAAAGTTCTTATGGTTGGCTGGCATGACTAGTGTCACTGGGAACCAACTCTGTGTGTGTGTGTGTGTGTGTGTGTGTGTGTGTGTGTGTG
>CABHPQ010000392.1:50356-84523 GCA_902168405.1 Peromyscus aztecus
TCACACACACACAGACAGAGACAGACAGACAGACAGACAGACACACACACACACACACACACACACACACACACACACACACACGGTTTTAGAAGAAATTGATACATGAGATAATGGGGTGGGGTGGTCAAATGTGAAGGTAGAGAGGTAACAGGCCAGCAATCTGGAGTACAATTCCTTCTTTCTGAGGAGTTAGCATCCTGCTCTTATATTGTACCAAGAACAAAAGTCAGGTCCTTACCCAAGCTAGGAAACGAGCTCTATACTGTGGTATGTCTCTAATCCAGCTTTTCTCTGAGGGTCCTATTCAACTGACTGGATAATACTCCTGCACATTGTGGAGGGTAATCTGCTTTACACAAAGTCTACTGACTTCATGTAATGTTGTCTAAAAAAAATAATAATTTCATTGAGTAACAGTCAGTACCGTAGTCAACTCAATTTGACCCATAAATTAACGCTCACATCTAGGAAAAAGGGAGGCTGCTAACTGGGGTAGGAGATGAACTCTAGGTGAATGTTCTGGTATTGTTAGATTTCATAGTGTGAAGACAACATATGGGGCATAGTAGGCAGACAACTTACAGTTCTACAGTTCTATTTGTTTGTAGGAAAGTTTTGAAGGTTGGTAGGTCACTCAGCTGCAATATTTAGGAGATGTTGGGTATTTTTGCTTGTTTGTTTTTGTTTCTTTTGCTAGTAGTGGTATGATACACAGATGCTCTTCCCCTTATGATGCATTACATCCCAGCAAACCTCTCTTAAGTTGAAAAATGTGTAAGCACAAAATACATTTGATTCACCCAGCCTACTTGACATCAGAGTTCGCAATGGCTTATTGTAAATGTATGCAAACCACTTACTTTGCCCACCACAGAGCAAAAGTAATCCGACATGAAGCCTAGTCTGTGCTGAAGTACTATAACCAGAGAGTTTGGTACTGTACATTGCTAGCTTGGAAAAAGTTCAAAAATCAAAGTGTGACACCTGGATTCTCATCAGCATGTGCTGCTTTGGCACCATTAACAATCTTAAGTCAAATCACTTTCTGCCAGAGTTGCAAAAGACAGGACAAGGATGAGCGACACAAATCTATTGTCATGCAGACAGGAAAAAATAAATCCCATCATTTACTATGTATCAGGTATTACCCCAGCTTTCAGGTACATTATCTTCTTGAATATTCATAACCATCCTGCTCATAGATACTTCTTGATCAATGGGGCCCTGTGACCTCCTCTACCCCTCCCAAAGAACTTGTCCAAGATCTCATAACTAGTTAGCAGAGGAGAGAGGATGCAAACACAAGACTGATTCCAACCTAAGCCACCAATAAGAAAGCTGACAGCAGTAGATCTCAGAGGGGGTAGACTCTAACAACACTGTGACATTGAAAGAAATTAATAGCAAATCAGATATCCTGGAGCCAGAGACAATGATCACTGTCACAGTTTTAATCTGGATACATATTATAGCAAGAGAAAACCACGGATGTACAGGGAAAATAGAGCAGTCTGCCTTAGGAGCTGCTTTCAGACAATTCAGAGGCAAATCTGGATTTGTTCAAGAAATGCTTATTGAGGCAAGTGTACAAAGTGGGGCTCAGTGATCCTGCAGTGGACAAAGCAGACTGACCTCATCACGCTTTCTGCAGAGAGACAAAAGCAGACAGAACATATGTAAATTGCAGCTTATGTCAATGACAGGTATTGTGAACAAGAATAAAGCAAGGAAGAGACATAAAGAACATTTAGAGGCGGTTAGGGGAGCCCTTGCAGAGAAGCCATGAATTGAGAACCTCGGGGAGGAGAAAAAGCCAGTCTCGCAAATGTCTGGAGGTGGGCACATTTTAGCTTTTAGCTTTCATACTTGTCATAGTGTACTGTGATCCTCCTCACCCTCTGCTACCTTTTCTTACACCCCACCTCCTGGAGACCACCCTTCTTCTTCACAACTAGTCTCCCCTTTCTTTCATGTCATGTACGTACACAAGAGCTCCTTTTTGGGTTGTTGGGTTTTTTTTTTTTTTGAGACAAGGTTTCTCTCTGTAGCCCTGGCTATCCTGGAACTCCCTCTGCAGACCAGGTTGTCTTCAAACTCACAGAGATCCTCCTGCCTCTGCCTCCCAAGTGCTGGGATTAAAGGTGTGTGCCATCACCACCTGGCTTACGTGAGCTCCTTTTAAAGTTTCATTTTATTTTTTTAATAATGTGTGCTTGTGTATGTATTTATGTGTGCCTGTGGAGGCCAGAGGCATCAGATTTCCTGGAGCTAGAATTACAGGCATTTGTGTGATGTCCAACACGGGTGTTGTGAACCCAACTCAGGTCCTCTAGAAGGGTAGTACATACTCTGAACCACCGAACTGTCTCTCTCCTGCCCTACTTATTAATTTGTTGATAATTTCATACAATGCATTTGGATCGTATTTACCTCCATTCCTTCCAGTTCATCCCAAATCCACTCCTCGTATCTTTACCTAGTCTAACTTCGTGTTTTTCTCATTAAAAAAAAAAAAAATTACTCAGTGACTTCATTTTGAGCCACCCACTGAAGTACAGTTGCCTAACTGGGAATCATATCCTTAAAGAAAACTGGCTCCTTCTTCCAGAGGCCATCGACTGTCCAGAGATCCTCGGGGATTTGGGGCAGTGAACCTTCCCTCACTCTGTGTTAGAATGTTAACTGGCTTGATTTTCCAGCTCTCCTGCAGGCAACCACAGCTGCTGTGAGTGCAAGGATGCAGTGGCCATACCTTGTTCAGAAGACGGTTTTTTCTCGGGTCTTCCCTGATTTCTAGCTCTTTTTTTCTACCTCTTCTTCTGTGATGGTCCCTGAGTCTTGGGGGAAGGCAGTGTGATAGGAATGTTCTGTTTGTGGCTGAACACTCTACTGACACTGAGTCTCTTCACTTTGACGAGTTGTGAGTTTCCGCGTTAATAACTGTACATTGCACAAAGACACTTCTCTGATGAGGACTGAGAACTGCACAGATCTATGGGTAGAGGGATATGACTTTATAAGGCAGTTTGATACTATGTCCATTTAGAGAATAATAGTACTAGGTTGACATCTGGGACCTGTGAGCTCCCCAACTATGGGTTCTTGGCCAGATTTACAGTACCAGGCATGTGTTTCTTCCTGTGGCACGGGCCTTAAATCTGTAACATTCATGCCACAATTGCATCACTGTATGTATCTTATCTGGCTGATCATTGTTGCAGTTCACAAGGTTCACACCTGGGACAGACTCTTGATGATTTCCCCAACCCCAGCAACCTGCATAGTACTTCCCCGTACTATAAAAGCTAGTCATCAGAGATGATGCTTTCTGCTCAGTACCAACTTGGTTTCTCCATGTTCTATGATCAATGTATGTCGTGCCTTCAGCAATAAGGTCTTACTGTCAAGTCTGATGGGCAACCAAAAGCAAAGGCAATAGCCTGCATTGTTGGGGAGTGTCTCCAGGACACTTATGTTAAAAAAAATTCAAGGGGAAGTATCCCACAGCGGACAATGGGCTTTTGATTTGGCAACCTGTGGGTTCTTAGATGAGCATAATCCCCTACGAAGGGTAACTCCAATTAGACTCTTTTTGTATGTATATATGAATGCATATATTATCTTTACTGATGAATAAAATCTAATAGTAGGCTTCCTATCTCTCTAGCTCATACAAACTTTCTGCCCCCTCTTCCAGGATGTTGGGTACAGGAGTTGTGTTGTGGATGTTATCAACTGGGACTAGGTACTCCATGGTTGCTTGTTCTCTGTATTTTAGTCACTTGTGGATTTCTATGATGGTCTCTGCTGCAATGAGAAGCTTCTTTGAGGAGGTTTAAGAGTTACACCTTTCAGGCAAAGGTGGCTAGTGAACAAAGATGGTTTGCAGGCTGTGGGTTAGGAGCAAGGCTTAAGGGTGTGGAGATCCATTTTTTTTTATAGCTGAATAAAGTTCCATTGTATATAAGCACCATATATTCATTATCCATTCATCAACTGATGAAAATAGGCTATTTGCATGCCTTAATATTGTGTATAGCACAGCTATAAACATGGATGACCACATGTTTCTGTAATAGGAAACAGAGTTCTTTGGTTATATATACAGGAATAGACTAGAAGGGTCACACGGGAGATCTATTTCTAGTTTTCTGAGGAAGCTCCACACTGTAGTAGAATATTTTAAGGTGTGTTACTTTTGTTTATGTTGCATTTGTTTAACTCTATGAAGCTGTGTTACTGTGCCTGTTGGGCTAATAAAGAACTGGCCAATAGTAAAGCAGGAGAAAGGATAGGTGGGGCTGGCAGGCAGAGAGAATATGTAGAAGGAGAAATCTGGGAGACAAGGATTGGAGATCTAGGATGAAGTAGCCAGAGAAGGAGGAGGACTGTAGGGGCCAGCCATCCAGCTGCACAACAGCAAGCCACGGAGCAAGAGTAAGATTTACAGAAGAGAATGGGAAAAGCCCAGAGGCAAAAGGTAGATGGGATAAGTTAAGGAAAGCTGGCTAGAAACTAAGCCAAGCTAAGGCCAGGCATTCACAATTAAAAATAAGCCTCTGTGTGTGATTTATTTGGGAGCTGGGTGGCGGGTCCTCCAAAAAAGACCAAAGACCAACGTACCAACAACACTACACTGGTTTCCATAGTGGCTGTACCAATCTGCAATCGCACTAACAGTGCATTAGACTTCCCTCTCCCCATATCCACACCAGCATTTATAGTCTTTTGTTTTCTTGGCTATTCTGACTGAAGTAAGATGAACTCTCAAAGTATTTTAATTTGTATTTCCCTGAGGGATAGAGATTGTGAACTTTAAAAATATTTTTTAGCTATTTGTATTTCTTCTGAGAACTCTCCTTAGTTCCACAGCTCATTTTTTGAATTTGGTTGTTTTCTTGGTGTTCAGTCTTTGAGTTCCTTGTGTATTCTGGACACTACTCCTCTGTCAGCTGTATACTTGGTGAAGTGTCTTTCCTCATTCTGTAGATGACCTCTTCAACTGACTAACGGTTTCTTTTGCAGTACTAATTTCATGAAGTCCCACTTGTTGATTGCTGGTCTTGTTTCCTGGGCCACTAGAGTTCTGTTTAGAAAGTCCTTATTTGAGCCTAGATCCTGAAATTTACTTCCTACTCTTCCTTCTAGAAGGTTTAGAATTTCAGCTTTAGCATTGAGATCTTTGACTCATTTGCAATTGATTTGAGTATAGTGTGAGAAAGAAGGATCATGTTTCATTCTTCTACATGTAGATATCCATTTTTTCCCCAGTACCATTTGTTAAAGATGCTGTCAGGTCGCCAATATGTGTTTAGTATCTGTGTCAAAAATCAGGTGGCTGTAGATGCAAGGACTTATATATGAGTCCTTGATTCTATTCGAAGGATCACTGTGTCTGTCTTTGTACCAGTGCCGTGCTGTTTTGACCACTATGGCTCTACAGTAGAACTTGAAATCAAGTATAATGGTGCCTTCAGCAATATTTTTGTTGTTCTACATTGTTTTGACTAGCTTAGGTCTTTTGCGATTCCATAATTATTTTAAGATTGTTTTTTCAATTCCTGTGAAGCTTTGCATTGGAATGTTGATGGAAATTGCATTGAATCTGTAGATTGCTTTTTTGGCAGGAAGATCACTTTCACACATTAATTGTACCAATCCATGTGCATGGGCAGTCTTTCCATCTTCTGCTGTTGTCTTTAATGTCTTTTGTCAGTGGTTTAAAATTTTCATTGTATAGGTATTTCAATTCCCTGGTTAGGTTTCTTCCAAGGACTGTGTTGTTTCTGGCTATTGCGAATGAGATGCATTCTCTGATTCCTTTCTTAGTCTGTTTTGGGTATATACGAAGGCTACTGATTGGGTATTATTTTGTAACTGACACGTTGCTGAAAGTGTTGAGCTTGAAGAGTTTCCGGGTCCCTCATTTACAGAGTCAGGTAATATGCAAACACAAATACTTTGCCTTCCTCCTTTCTTATGTGTACTCCTTCTGTTTTCTTCTCCTGTCTTACCGCTCTAGGCAGGACTTTAAGTCTATTGACACCACTCTGTTGTGACAGTGAAAGTGAACATCCTTGTCTTGTTCCTGATCTTAGTGGGAATGCTTCAGAGTTGTTTTGTTTTCCATTTGATATGATGGTGGCTATTGGTTTGTCATAGATGTTGAAATATGTTCCCTTCATCCTTAGTCTCTACAGGATTTTTTAAAATCATGTTGGATTCTATCAAAGTCTTTTTCCTCTCAACTGAAATGAGCAAGTGATTTCTGCCTTTGAGTCTGTTTTATGTGATGAATTATATTTATTGATTTACCTATGTTGAATCATAACTCCATGCATGGAATGGCATTAACTTGATCATGGTGAATGATCCTTTGGGTGTGTTCTTGAATACTGTTTCCAAGTATTTTATTGAGAATTTGTGTATGTCTACAGATACAGATACAGAGAGATTGGCTTATAATTCTCTCTCTCTCTCTCTCTCTCTCTCTCTCTCTCTCTCTCTCTCTCTGTTGTTGCTAGATCTTTTTTTCAATATTTTGAAAATTTCTATAATTTCTGTCCTGATCTTCATAATTTTCCTCCATCTAGTGCTTTTGAGATTGGTTTGTTTTTGTTTATCCAGTGCCTTAAGAATCATTGTGAGCTTATTAAGTTCCCTCTGACATTCAAGTAAGCACTTAGAGCCATGAACTTACCTCTTAGGACTGCACTGTATCTCATAGATTTGGATATGTTGTGTTTTAATTAATTAAATGATTATCATTTAATTCTGGAAACTTTTAAGTTTTCCTTCTTGATTTTTGCAATGATCTGCTAGTCATCATTCAGTAACTGTTTAATTTCAATGAGTTTGTGTTTGCTTTGGTTTTCTTGCTATTGATTGTCAGCTTTATCTCATGTGGTCAGATAGAGAATGTTGTTTCATTTTCTCTATGTGTTGAGACTTGCTTTGTTTCCTAATATGTGATATATTTTAGAGAAGATTTCATGGGGTGTTGTGATGAGTGTATTGTTTGGTATTTGGGTAGACTGTCTTTTTTTAATGTGTAGATCTTGTGCAGGCAGTCACTGCTGCTGTGTGCTTTTGATTATAATGCCATGCCCTATCCAGAAGACCACATTGTATAGTGCTCCTCATCCTCTGCTTCTAGTTTCTCTCCTCCCTCTTCTGTGATGTTCCCTGAGCCTCCAAGTGGGCGATATAGATGTCCACTTAGGGCTTCACACTCAGCAGTCTGTTATTCTCAGCATTTTGATCAGTTAGTTACCAGTTTTGAATTTGACCAATGTCCACTGTCAAAAGAGGCTTCCCTAAGACTGGGAGCTGCACCAGTCTGTGGGGCATAAACAAAAATATTTAGGGCAGTTAGACTACATGTCCATTTAGCAAAACATCAACAGTAGATTCCTCCCTAGACCTTGTGACCTCTCTAGACACAGGCTTTTACCAGGTGTCTCTGTTCCTTTTCTATTGTTCTTACAAAACACCACAACCAAGGCAACTTATAAGAGAAATAAATCATTTGATTGGGCTTCTGGTTTCACAGGGTCAGAGTCCATGATAGTGGAGCAAAAGCATGGCAGCAGGAACAGCTGAGAGGTCACATCTTGATCCAAATGTAAGAGGCAGAGAGCAGAATACTGGGGATGGTGAGAGTCTTTAGAAACCTCCAAGCCTGTCCCCAGTGACACACTACTGCAACAAGGCCATACTTCATAATTCTTCCCAAACAGTTCCACCCACTGGGGACCAAGTATTCACCATATTAGTTTATAGGAGTCATTCTCATTCAAACTACTATACCAGGATTACCGGACCAGGTATAGATTGCCTCCCATGGAGTATGATCCAATCAAGAAGTGGTTGGTTACTCCTGGAACAGTCAAGCCGCTATTACTTGGCTGATAGCTTGTTGAGAGCATTGATGACTTTCTCTCCAATAACATGAATAGCATCTTCTGACATGATGAAAGTTAATCAGCAGAGAGGAAGCTTCCTATTGGAGGATTTTGTGCAAAGTTGTTGTGAGGTGACTTCTGCTTTTAAAGCATCATTTTGGATGCAGAGTTCACAAGAGTGTGAAGTAGGATAAAGGTGAGAAAGCCTAGAGACCAGGAAGAAGATTACAATAGCAATCCAGAAAGAGCTAATGGTGCCCAGAAAGAGGAAGTGAATTCATGCTCTGCATGTGTTTTAAAACTAGCAGAACAGATATGTAGATATCTGGATGTGAGATATAAGAAAAGAATGAGTGAGTTTTGGAGACCAGCAGAAAGCTATTTGGAGAACAAAGGAGAGAACAATGATGGAGACAGAGACCGAGAAACACTCACAGTAGTGCCAACCATGCAAGACAACTTTCGGGTCTCCAAAGAAAGGTGAGGGGTGAACTTGGGGAAGGTGGATTGTGAGAAGATAACAGAGCATATAAACCTTTAATAGTGCAAACGGTTGAGAGCGTAGGAAGAGGAAGCAGCAGTGACTGAGGAAGAAGACAGACCGCCATCAAGTATATGGAAATTTGTGCTTTGTGATAGTCTTTGGAAGAGAATGAATCAATATAACCCAGTGCTGTTGTTTTGGAAAGCCCAATGGTGATAATATCTAGTCCTATTTCTGACGGAAGCATTTGTCACTGACTCATCATATTAATACACCTGACAGTTGACAGAACTTTAATTTTGGATATCAGAATGATCACTTATATTCTTGTACCATCTAAGTGCTCTTGTGTCAGGCTGCTTACTCTGTACTTATGAATAATGTGTGACTCAGCCATGATGAGCAAGTCTATTCTTCCCATGGAGAGTAACCTCACTTTTGTTTGGGTTGTTATTTTTTTAATGTATAAAACTCTAGAATTAATTTCCTGTTCACTTTTGTGCTTATAAATCCTTGAAAGGAGTAAAAGCTAACATCATTGGACTTTTCTTTACATGCTCGAAGGCTATGTGAAAATGAGTGACATAAGCAAAGTCCCCTGCACATAACAGCAAGGCCTAGATTCAGCTGCAGAATGAGAGGTCTTCTCTATCTCAATTCCCATTAAACTGTTCAGAATTTTCCATGTGTACACCCCAGGCTCGGGGAAGTGTCCCACAAATGCCCTCCACCTTGACTGATTTGGATCTGGGTTTTTCTCCTAATCCCAGATCGTCAATGAATTCCCCACAGCTGCATCTCATCAGCTACAATCAGCTGTGTGGTTCTATTTCCGCCTCCTTTGCTTCACCTCACCCAGAAAGAGCCTCCTTCTACCCCTGTTATAGACTACCTGAATTCTCTTCTGGTAGACTATTCATCCCACCCCTTGGTCCTTTCCTGTCGCTTTGTCAGAACACACTAAGAACAATGTACACTATGATTGCCAACCTCCAAGATTCTTCTAGCACACAATAGATTCCAGCCTGAAGATTTTTAAATTTAGAAGCTTTTTCAAAAAAAAGTGTTTGTACATTTTCTTACCTATACTCATTAGCATAGGAAGAACTTGCATGAATTTGTAGTTGCAATAGCCAACCCTGGGGGCATACCATATGCCAAGCACTGTTTTATATTGTATTTACTACTTGCAGCAATATTTCCATGTTCAAGTGTTGCTGTCATGTTCATCTTACAGATGGGACAACTGAATTTCAGACACACAGCCAGAAACGGACTTCAAGTCAAGCTGTCTAGCTCCATAGCCCAGGTGGAGTGCCCTACACTCCCCTGCTTCTGTGGTTGCTCAAAATGAGAATTTCACTGATTTTGTTGTGTAGGTTCCTTGGTTTTCTTCAAGGTGACAGTATCACTGGCATGAGGGTGGGATAAGTCATAGTTGTGTGGGACAGTGGGTCCCACAGCTTGTAGAGGTGTTTGTACTTGGTGACTGTCCCTGAGTGTAAAGCTCAGTCCTACTGCCCTTTACCATTGAGACACAGGAAATGCTCATTCACTTCTTGACATGTCTCCCAGCTGAATGTCTCCAGGTGAGAACCAAGGGAGAAGTTTGCATCAAGAAGGAAAAAAAAAAAAAGGATGTAAAAATACACTCATCATCTGTCAATCTATCCATCCACTTACTTGGCTTTCTCAACGTTTTGTACATTTTAAATAAATTAATAACTTTTACAAATGTTTCAACTTTAAAGCACATCAATGAAATTCAGTAGTTTTCAGGTGTGCCTGTGATGCCCTTTCTCATGTGTGAGGCTAAATGATCTTGGATAGTCTAATGCTCACTATAAAGAATACAAACTCTACTGTTTACCAAGAGCCCAGCAGATTTTCTTTTTTTATAGTGCAAAGGTAAACTTGGATCCAGCCTGTGCCAATCCTCAAAGTCATAATCTGAAAGTCATGAGGTTTTTCCTGTTTATTTTTGGCTCTCATACTTGAGAACATTACACAAATGCCCATCGTCCTTTCTCAAGGAGACCGGATAGACCAAAAATGAATCCTCCCATCGTGCTTTCTAGGCTGAGCTAGCCCCCTTCAGTAGACTGTAGACTTGAAGCTGAATCTCCAAGGTCATCACAGAATGCTGTCACCTCATGAGGCCGAAATGTGGGCTTCCATAGCTCTATTTTAAGTGACTGCTCCCTCAAGAGTTCTGCAGCAACGCAGGGAGCTCGGCACTAGAAGGGATGCAGTCACTCAGGGAGGAAAAATGGGCAATTACAAGACATATCCTGAAATAGAAACATCTAGAAACTGTTCTCCTGGTTTTGTTCACTTATTAAAAGAGTCTGCCAGTCTTAAACATCCAGATAATTTTACAATGTCTTAGGAGTTATCAGCACCGAGGTAACAGTAGGCTCTGTCCTCTACTGCCTGTAATAACACATCTGTTCTACAGTGTCCTGCCAGAGCTGGGATAATACAGCAGATGAGGTCCCTTGATGTCCCCAAGTACTTCAAATTTAGGTCTCTTATTATTAGAACAATTTAAGGGCATAGAGTTTTTTTTTTTTTTTTTTTTTAAAAAAAAGCATTTCCCTTTGAGTGCCACACACCTCGCAGCATAACAAAATGTTTGAAATACACATTTCAAATCAGACAGTGGAAAGTAACTCACGCAAAAAAAAAAAAAAACCAAAACGTTTTAATAGTTTCTTAAGAACTGACTAATTGAAATGGTTGTAATACAGTTTTAGAGCTGAGAAAATAAGGTAAGACCTGTTTTAGAAAGGACTACTCGTATTGTATGTACGCATTATTGTTTCAATTTTGCATTGCCCGCCCCCAGGCTACACATTTTACCTATCCTTTCCTTGGGTAAGGGTTAAGGATGACTAAGCAAAATGGCATCACTAGCACTTTCCAGGCTCTTTGTGAGAAGAAATATGGCAGGAATGTGCAGCTAGATTTGTGGTGGCTTCCTGCCAGGGGAGTTTGTCTAGTCTGATCTGTGGAAAGAAGAAAACCATTGGGTCTGAGTACATACAAGGTCTCCTTTTTGTTGTTGTTGCTGGTTTTGGCTTTTGGTTTCTTTTTTCCGAGGCAGGGTCTCTGTGTGTAGCCTGGAACGCACAGGCTCTGTAGACCAGGCTTGCCTCAAACTCCGAGATCCACCTGCCTCTACCTCTCAAGTGCTGGGATTAAAGGTGGGCACCACACCTGGATAGGTTTCGTATTCATTATGAAAGTGAAAATGGTATCCCTTAAAGCATAAAAGATTCTTGCAGAATGCCTTAGAAGAAAATTGAAAAGCAGTTTAACTTAATTTTTTTTTAATCTGCAAAAGATTGAATATTTAAAGGGAGATGATGAGTAACAGCAAAGAACGAAATGTTTGGCCCAGGGTGGTGGTGCATGTCTTTAATCCCAATACCTGGGGAGCAAGGGTAGGTGGATCTCTGTGAGTTTAGGGACAGCCTGGTCTACATAGTGAGTTCCAGGGCAGCTTTGGCTATATAATGAAATACTGTCTTTGAAAAAAAAAAAGTGAAATATTCAGGAAAAGCTCAATCTCTCTCTCTCTCTCTCTCTCTCTCTCTCTCTCTCTCTCTGTGTGTGTGTGTGTGTGTGTGTGTGCGCGCACGCGCGTGCGTGCATGCGTATTGCAAAATGAAGGTACTACACGCAAAAGTATAGATGAACTGGAGCAGGTTTGTGAAATAATTCATATGATCTAGCCATTGACTAAATCAACAAGTGTCTGAGCAGATATTATAACAACAGTGTAGTCAGTATTGGAATTAAGAATTAATCAAGTGCTCCTCTTATGTGGTTTTCCGTTCAGGTCTTGAGTGAGAAGAGTTTAGTTGACAAGGAGGATGCTGAGGATGGCAAGTGAGAAATGGGGGTGGGGATGATGCAGAAAGGACAGGTACACATTTCAGTGAGGTTGTGGAAGATGCACAGTCCTTAGAAGCTACCACTCCGTCACACTTATTGAGATGAGTACACTTCTATTCATTTGCCTGTGTTGGTCGGAAGGAGAAATGTTCCTCCTAGGCAGACATATTCGAACACTCAGTCCCCAGCGGGTGATGCTGTTTTGTGGGGGTGATGGAACCTTTAGGAGATGGAGCCTTCCCGAGGAACTATGTCACTGGAGGTGGGCTTTGGGGGATTGTAACCTCACCCCATTCCCTACTCACTCCCCTACCTCCGACTTCCTGTGTATGGATGAAAACGTGATCAGCCAGCTCCTGCCTCCATGCCTTTCCCACCATGATAAACTCCATCCCTCTGGAACCATAATCCAAAATAAACCCCCTTTTCTCCTTAAATTGTTTCGGTCCTGGTATTTTATCACAGCATCAGAAAAAGTAGCACACAAAAAAAGTGGGGTTGCTGCTGTGAGGAACCTGACCGTGTTTTTCCTGAGGAATGTGCTTTTGGAACTTTGGACTAGAAAAGTTGTTGAATGCTGTAAGCAGAGCTTAATGGGCCATTCTAGTTGGTGTCTATAAGGCAGTAGTGTTAAGGGTAAAGGGGGAGCAGGGCTTGGAGGCCTAGCTCATGATGTTTCAGAGGGAAACAAGACTCTTAGCAATTGGGCAAGAGGCCATTCCTGTGCTATTTTAGCAGGAATACAGCTGCAGTCTGCCCATGTCCTGAGGCTTTTTGTGAGGGCCGCAGTAATTCCTTTGGTTGAGGAAATGTCAAGGTTACTGAACACTGAGACTGAGGCACGGTCATTACTGATCACTCTTATTCAGATCTATGGTGAAAAAAAAAGCAACCCATGAGGCAGATAGAAATGGAAAAAAATGTCCAGTTTGGAGAGGAAAAGAACACTAGCCAGATTAAGATCGCAGTAAATCGTATGCAGAAAAAGAGGCTGTAATCATTAAAGAGATTAGCAGCATTAAAGGGGAGCTTCCTGTCCTGCCCTGAATAGAACAGGTTATAAGCAATAGAAACGGTTCCCTGCTGGCAAGCCTCCAACTTTTTAAAGCAACTGAAGCAAACAAAAGCTGCTGTCACTGTGGTCCAAGGGGCCAGGGGCCAACCCACGCTGGCGACCGACTTGGCAGTCTTGTCCCTGAAGTACTGGTTTTGGAGAGAAAGAGGACACAAGATGGAGGGGGACACGTGCTCTTTCCCTGTGGTTTCAGAGAGCCACTGAGGCCTGGTACTGTGTGGCGGGGGAGATCCTGAGAAGTTACTGAGTGAAGCTCTGATAATGAAGGCGAAGTGTCAACAGAGACTCCAAGATGTTAGAGATGCCAGGGCATGAGACACGTGCCTAGGAGAGCTGCGGAGAGCGGGTGGAACCGGCCCGACAGACCTCTTATGTTGCTGGCAGAGAAGCTGGAGAGCCAGAGCTAGCTCAGCCCCTGGAAAGCAAAGCCCCAGACACCAACACATGGAGCTGCAGAATTCAGGGTTTGCCCTGCTGGATTTTCTTCGGTCATTTTTCCTCACTACGCCCCATCGTTTCCTTTGGGAGTAGTCGTGTACGTCCTGCGCCACTGTATGTTGGAAGTATGGAATCTGGTTTTTGTTTTTTTTAGTTTTATTTTATAGGAAATCACAGTTAAAAGATTGCCTTGAGTCTCAGAAGGGACTTTTATACTTTTGAATATTGTTGAAATGGTTAAGACCATAGGGAATTTTTTTTTAATTACTTTTTTTTTTTAACCAGTTTTTTGAGACAGGGTTTCTCTGTGTACCCCTCTCTGGCTGTACTAGAACTCACTCTGTAGACCATGTTGGTCTCGAACTCACAGATCCACCTCCCTCTGCCTCTCAAGTGATGGGATTGAAGGTGTGTGCCACCGCCGCCCAGCCAAAGATTCACTTTCGTTTGCACTTCTGTCCCGCTGAAGCTATCCCCGTGCTGTAAGTTCCAGTCCCGTCAGTTTCTTCTGGGCTGTCTCTTTTTCCTGTGCCACCTCTTCTTCTGGCTTTGGAACAGTTTATTCCTTCTCAGCGATGACCATCTCAGTGTCAAAGGGGAGCTCATGCGTGCACTGATCCAGCCATGAGCTCTGCAAATCTGACGGCAGCACATCTTAGGTGCATTGTTCAGCTGGACGAAGGACTAGACAATCCACATCCAAACCCTGAAGTTCAGCATGACTCTTTCCATTGTTAAGCATGTGCAGCCAAAAATCAGCACTTTTTTTGGGGGGGGGGTGCGAGCACTGACCCTGTGCCCATCCCCACTGTCTGGCCTGGTCATACCTACCAACTCCACACTTTTGTGCCACTGGAATGGCACACATTGCTTCTTTAAAGTGATGTCTCTCTGATACTTGGTGGCTTTTTGTATATGTATACCCTAGATGGCCTGGGCAATTTTATAGGTGTTCCTGCAGTGAATATGAAGATTTGAACCTCTTGATTTGTATGATTTTGTTGGATTTTCTGGGTCAAGAGAAGAAAATCAAAGCATTCTCACAGGTTACTTTAGGCTGCTTACAGGAAGAGGTACTATGGGGGGACCTTTGAAGCAGGACTGAATGGATTCTACATCATAAGATGGGTTTATTGTGGAGGCATGAGTGGAAAGTTGTGGTTTGAATGAGAAATGATCCCATAGCTCATGTATTTGAACCCTTGGGTCCCAGCTGGTGGGCTGTTTGTGGAGGCTATGGACTTTCAAGAACTGGAGCTTGGCTGGTGGACGTGTGTCACTGGGGGTGGGCATTGAGGGTTTATAGTCTCCCCTCACTTCTTCCTTGCATGCATGGGTTCTCTCTCTTTCTTTCTTTCTCTCTCTCTCTCTCTCTCTCCTGTGTGTGGATGAAATGTGATCAGTCAGCTTCTGCTGCCGCCTCGGTGTCTTTCTGATCACTATCATACCTGCTTTGCCACAACAGACTCTATCCCTCTTGAATCATGAGCCAAAATGGACCCTTTCTTCCACAAGGTGCTTTGGTGATAGTATTTTATCACAGCAACATAAAAGTGGGAATAGAAAAAGATAATGCGTAGTACTATAAAAATTATGGAAGAAAATCGTAGGAAACACAGGATATAAGTGTGAAAGGAATATTGGAAAGAAGACCTTACCTGGATTGTAAGGAATTTGTAGAAAGTGGATAAAATCAAAGACGTGTATTTTATTTGTTATTTTAAATAGCTACCTAAATGAATTCTTCCTTATGAGTACACTTGACTTCAAAAGTGAGGGTGATAATGGTTAATGCTGATCCAGGTCCTCTGGGTGGGAACAGGATGCATGCTGACTTACAGGGTGGCAGAGGGGTTGAGGGGTGGGGCTAAAATAGCTGACATGAATTAATTAAAAACAATATTCTTCTTCTTGAGACAGGGTCTTGCTAGCTAGCCCAGGATGACCTCTAACTCTGGATCCTCCTGCCTCAGCCTCCTGAGTGTGGGGATTACAGGTGTGAACCACAATGCTTGGCTTAAATGAAATAATTTAAAGAAGGTCAAAGGTTATCTAAAAAAAGGCTTAACTATAGATGATGGAGTAAATCTAAGTTAAGGAAAACTAAGCATGAACAAGCTCAAAAAATATACGTGACTTTCTAGGGGGACTGAGGTCTCTAAAATTGCAATTTGAATATATATAATTACATTCATGCAATTTGAATATACATGATTACACTCATTGGCTAATGAATCAAGTGTTTCCATCATTGTAGAGAAAAAAAAAAGATAAACCTTATTCAAATGGAAAAATTTGGGATTGAACTTTGTAAACTGAAATCATCAATTATTTTTTTTTTTTTTTTTTTTTTTTTTTTTTGGTTTTTTTGAGACAGGGTTTCTCTGTGTAGCTTTGCGCCTTTCCTGGAACTCACTTGGTAGCCCAGGCTGGCCTCGAACTCACAGAGATCTGCCTGGCTCTGCCTCCCGAGTGCTGGGATTAAAGGCGTGCGCCACCACTGCCCGGCCCAATTATTCTTTCTTATTTATATTGACTAGGTTGTCTTGGGAAAGCAAATGCCAATCAAAATCACATCACATGGTTGGGAACACTAAAACTACAATGTATCTGCTGGCAGCATCAAAGGCCCAAACTGCTGCAGGAAATGCTAAGACATCAGCCACTTCCACCACACACTTTGGCAATATGAGTCACAGCTCTGCAGCCCTTGAGCGGAACACAGCTTTTCTGAATGCATCCTTTCTGTGAGCTTTCCTTTATTGGGTTACTGACTACTCAGAATTAGAATAAAGATTAAGCATAATGATTTCTGAGTAGAAGGATTGCTTTCAATACCTGGATTATTTTGCTACACACACACACACACACACACACACACACACACACATACACACAAATATATAAAAAAACACACACAAGCACACATGTACACAAGCACACACACACACTCCTTTTATACTGAGTTTACTTGAAAGATGATGAGTAAAGGTTTTACATTAACTAATTTTTTGTCTGTTCATTTACCAATAATTTCTCTGATTATATTCTAGGATAAAGAGATTAGGCCTTTTGTTTTATCCTAAGATTGATTCACATTTGTAACACTTATATGAGGCAGATGCTAGCTCTAGGTGTGTTTCATTATTATTATTATTTTTTTCTTTGGTTTTTCAAGACAGGGTTTCTCCGTGAAGCTTTGAGCCTTTCCTGGAACTTACTCTGTAGCCTAGGCTGGCCTCGAACTCACAGAGATCCACCTGGCTTTGCCTCCCAAGTGCTGGGATTAAAGGCGTATGCCGCTGCCGCCGCCGCCACCACCCAGCCACTATTGTTTTTTTTGGGTGCAGCGATCCAATCAGGGTCCCCAATGTGTTAGGAAGGCATTCTGCCACTGAGTTACATGCCTAACTACAGGTGCTTAAAAATATCATGATCAGAATGTATTGTATGAACACAAATTCATTTAATAAAAAGATTTTTTATTTATGTGTGTAAGTGTGTGTCTGTGGGTGTGCACATGTGTGTGGATGCCCTTGGGGGCCAGAAAAGGGTACCAGATCCCCTGGAGCTGGCTGTGAGTCACCTATCACAGATGCTTGGAACTGAATTTGGGTTCTCTGGAAGAGCAGCAAGCGCTTTTAACACCGAGCCGTCTTGCCAGTGATTTTAGATCCATTAAATGGTTTTATTTCTGTAAAATAGTTCAAAGTGGTCACTTTTCTTATAAAATGCATATTTGTCCTTTCATTAATTTTATAAAATTAAGTACATTTTTATAAAATTTCTGTCATTGTCACACTAGGCTAAATTATTTCTTTTGACTTACAAAAGCCCAGGGTCCCCACAGAGACAGTCTGTGAAGTTCAGGGTCTTTATTTAACAATATATAAATAACAGAAATAAATGTCACCAGCCAGAATATACCCTACTTAGGATAAAACACACAATTCGGTGACAACTAAAACAACAAATATTAGCAGTGGTGGCACATGCCTTTAATCCCAGCATTCAGGAGGCAGAGGCAGGCGGATCTGTTAGTTCAAGGCCAACCTGGTCTATATAGTGAGTTCCAGGACAACCAGAGCTACATAATAAGTCCCTGTCTCAAAAAATGAAAACAAAAACCACAACTATTTTTCCAAATCATGAAACAGAGAAATAGGGCATTTGTATTGTACAAATTCAAGACAACACTCTTTCCCCATTCTTTGTTTTCGAAATAGGGCCTCATGTCTCCTATGCTGGGCTCCAGCTCACTGTGTAATGGAGGATGATCTTCAACATCTGATCCTTCCACCTTGACCACCACATCTGGTTTCTGTGGTGCAGGGGATCTAAACCAGGGCTTTGCGCATTCTAGGCAAGCACGGATAGTCTTACCTCCAATACCCTTTTATTGTTATCTAAATAATAATAATAAAATGAAGTTTTAAAAAGTTCTGCACCAATAATTAAAAACCAACATTTTAAAAGCTTAGTAAAAATTTGTTTTCTTACTAAGTTATTTTATTACCATATTGAATTTATTATCCATATGAAAACATTTCATAATTATTAGAAAAGGAATCTGGTGTTGGTGATATGGCTCAGTGAGTGTAGTCAGCTACACCCTGCTAAACCTGACAACCTTAATCTGTTCCCTGGGACCGACATGGCCGAAGGAGAGAACTGACTTGCAAGTATTCTTCTGACCTCTATGTGCGCATGCCCCCTCCCCCCATAATAAATACCAAATAAATGTAAAAAGAGAAGAAATCCAGAGATCTCGTCATTTGTTTAGTTCTCTAGCCACTACTCCGCACCTAGGATGATCCAGGTATGGCACGTGATTCCTCTGTGACTTCAATTAGTAACTGCCTGCTTCTTGCTCTCCCAGGCTCTTTGTCTTTCTCAGCCAAAAACTACCCTTCCCAGACTCCCTTGTAAGTGGAAGAAGCCATGCAACACAGCTGGCGCTCCGACCCAAGAGGAAATTAACAGGGGAAGGTCCAGAAACTTAATTATAGGGAGGCAGCTTGACTGGCTTGCATCTTTTTATTCTTTCCATCACTCTTACCAAAGCAAACTTAGAGAACTAACTGGCTAACTGTGGACGGAGAAGCCCATGTGGAGACTAGCTGAACAAGAAAGTAGAGAATTAATGCTCCTGATGACATCATGGAACAGAGTAGATGCATGGAGCGCTGACCGCTGGCCTCCTCTCTGACACACATTAGAAAAATAACCCGTTTTTCAGGTTTCTTCTTTATCAGTGAACTCTCAACTGCTTCACCTGGGAGAAAATGTTGACCTTTAGTGTCTGGCAGGAGACAGGCAGGACAGGATAATTGATACATAGATACCAGAATAGCTTCTGATATGAGTTCTTATGGCTTCCCAAACAAGCTAAAGAGCTTTATAAACATTCTTTTTATTTTTATTTTTATTTTGGTGTTTTCGAAACAGGGTTTCTCTGTGTGGTTTTGGTGCCTATCCTGGATCTCGCTCTGTAGACCAGGCTGGCCTCGAACTCACAGAGATCCACCTGGCTCTGCTTCCCGAGTGCTGGGATTAAAGGCATGTGCCACCACCGCCCGGCCACATTATTACTATTATTATTATTATTTCTTTAAAAAATTTGTTTTAGATACTGTCTCATTGTGTTGTAGCCCTAGCTGGCCTAGAAGACTTGAATTTAGCAATCCATCTGCTTCTGCCTTTCAAGTGCTGGGATTAAACATGTGCACCACCACACCTACCCATTTCTCTCAATTTTATTTCAGTACATTTTTATTTTAGGCTAGTTTCTTTAAATCTAGTTAATCTTCAGTTTACTCATTTGTTTAGAGTTTTCAAATTCATTTATTTCTTTTGGTTCTGGGGCTGGAACCTAGGAAACTGCATGTACTAAGCAAGTATTCTGACACCAAATCCCACTTCTAGCCCTAAATCATTTTTGGTATTCTAGATAATTCCTAAGATTCTTTATAGAGATTATTAAGATATTATATACATTGGCATATAGTAAAACAATTACAGTGATGGTGGCCTGGCCCTCAAATGTTTAATTCCTGATGACTTAGGAATATTTGTGTCCCACAAGTATCCATGAGACAGGTTATTACATAAGAACATCAGAACTCCCAAGACTCAGAGCAACAGTCTAAGCAGACAGTTTTACATGAAAGAGACGGAGTCACAGGATGATGTGAGCTCCAGCTTTTCATTTTGCTTTTTGAGACAGGCTGTGCTGTTATAGGAAGAGTGCCGAAAAATGCTCTTCGCATACACTGAGCATCATAAAAGCTCTCATACCCAATACTGGTAGGTGATGGTTGTAGGGCAAAGGGGCCACCTAAAGAAACCCACCCTGATCCTGGAGGTCAGAACCAGTGAAAGAAACACAGCCTAGATCTGGGACCTGAGCCAGGGAAAGAAACACTCTATCCCTGAACCCAGAACCAAAGAAACATGCCCTGACTCTGAAACCAGTGCCAAAGAAACACACTTTGTCCCTGGAATCAGAGCCAGTGAAAGAAATATGCCCTGGCCTTAGAATTAAAGCCAAAAAGCTAAGGAAGGCCAGTGAAAGAAACACAGTTTGGCTCTGATGTCAAAGCCATCTCAGACCGGACCAACGAAAGTAACCAGCCCCTGAGCAAGGAAAACTAATCAATCCCTGAACAGAAAATCATCTCCTTGGGGAAACTCTGCCCCTAAGAGATCCTATATGAACCACCCTGCCTGTTCAGTTGTGGACTGTTCTCTCCCACCATGGGAGAGGCAGCCACTCTCCTGGACTCCTCCTTCCCAAATAAATCTCTTTCTCAAAAGAGTCTTGGGTGTGAAGATCTTCATTCATCAGCGCAGAGAAGAAGAATTTTGCTAAGACATCCCTTAGGGGACTGAGCAGAAAAAACCTTGCAGAGATGTTCCCCTAGGGGACTGAGTAAGGCGGAGCTGTACAGAAAAACCTTGCTGAGACATCCCTGCAGGACAAAACAAGATGGGAGCAGAAAAAGTTACAACTTCTTGCTGGAGCCAGAGGAGATGGCTACATTTCTGCAGGGGTTTCCCTTTTACCAGAGTGAAGCAAAAGAAGCAACATCTTGGGCCGGAGAAGAAGCAGAGCTCTGCTGGGAAGCCCTCTTGGGGGGGGGGGGGAGCTGAGCAAAGCTCAGCTGTAACAGCTCTCCAGAAGAGGAGCAGGATTGCTATATTCTGTGGGGATACCATCCCCCACCGTACCCCAACTCCAGGTATAGCCTGACTCCCCTGAACAATCAGGATAACTTTCCCTCTAGAGCTGAGCTGTACCATTGCAGCTCAAGCTGCCAGAGCTGTCCTAGCAGCTCAAAGTATCACCTGAGTCCCTGAACAGTCAGGATACCTTTCCCCCAGAGTTGCAACACTCGCTTACAATAGTGGATGGGAAAAGTTAAAACAGAAAATTTAAAATGATAAATGGTCAGCAGTATAGTTCAGTGCAGAGCATGTGCTTAGCATTGGCAACATTTCTAACTCAAGCACAAGCAGGTAAGTATTTGGTAAGTATTTTAAACTTAACCGCAAATGTATTTCATTTACCAGTAAAATATATGTAGGCTTTTTACTAAATGTTTCTAGGCTCTTGCTTTGGGTTTACATAATACCTAATTATTCACCCTAATTCCAATCACAAGTTTAACTTACATAAACAAGTGTGGGGAAACTGAGACTGAGTCCATGAGAGTGTGGGTGTGGTGAGAACAGATGGCCTCCCACTTAGAGGAAGTCTGTAGTTTGGAGTGCACACCTTGCTGTGAATATGCATTGGAGAATAACGACTATCGTTTACCTGGCAAATTAAGTGGCTGTCATGGCATCTCCTATGTGTCCATTGTTAATAACAGACATTTCATGTACTCTTTAAAGATCACGGGCCTTTGGTGAATTGAATATTAGAAAAACGCACCCCCCTTTACCCTTTATCCTATCCTGTGCTTAAGAGCAAATTCTTGCCTTCGACCATATTTTATTGACTATCTCCCGGTCATTTTCCTCTGATCATGACTGTCTTTTTGGCTCCAAATTCCTACACTCATCACAGGGATGGGAGGCCCCTCAGCCGATAATCCCATGTGCAAGTAAACAATAACTAAGGTCACACCCAGCATCTTGCCTCTGGATTCATATCCAAATTCTAGTTCCATTTTGCTTTGCGACCTCAGACATTGATAAATCAATCTCCATTAATTACTTTTTCTCAAAAGGGAAGCCTAGCCTACAGTCTGGTTGGGTTATAGGAACAAGCGGAGCCCAGAACAAGTCCATAGTGGAGTGTTTGTTCTCTCCTTTGTGGGGCCATTGCCTGTTAACTCTTCATCCCATCCAGTCATACAGCTCCGAACACTTGCAGCGGTGCTTGCCCAACCTCCTAGCTGCTGACCGCTGGCCCTGTGGCATCTCAGCCTATCAGGAGCCCAGATGGTCTGCTGCTTCCCCACACTGTTTTCAGGGATTTTTCTGGAACACATTTTTCTCAGTGCAGCTTAGACAGCCATTCCCTTTCTACCTTCTCAATCTCTGAATTTGTCATTCAATATATGTTAAATGACTACTATATAGGCAGGGTCTATTAGGGGTCCTCAGAGAAACAGAATTGATGTGAGATAGCTACATACATATGAATGAAATGAGGAATTGGCTGAGTTCTCAGATCTGCGGTCAGGAAGTAGATGGCACAGTTCCAGCCTGTGCAGAGACCTGACAAGTGGGAGTCAAATACTAGTCCACAGACCAGAAGACTCAAGATTTAAGAGTCACTGTTTCCGTTTGTGTTTGAAAGCAGGAAATGACTGATGTCTCCAGTTTGAAGGCAGCTGAGTACAAGGAATTCTCTCTCTCTCTCTCTCTCTCTCTCTCTCTCTCTCTCTCTCTCTCTCTCTCAGCATTTATTAAATTCTAATTGATATTCCTCTGCAAATTACTCCATGTTATTTCTATAATATTGGTTCCAAAGGAAAACAGCTAGCCTTTGGTAATCTGTATTTGATTTTTCTTCCTTAAAATGTGTAAATTCGTAATATAACACTTCATTTTCTTGAGAGAGACTGGTCTCAATATGTTGCTCAGACTTATCTCAAGCTATTGGATTGAAGTGGTTTTCTGGCCTCAGCTTCCTGAGCTGCTGGGACTAGAGTCATGAATGGTCATGGCTTTCTTGCCTCTCAAAACCTTTTTGTCAACTATATGTCATTGGGAATGGTGGAAGTATGAACTAGAACTTCTCAGGTGAACAATGTTGCTGTACATCTAAAGAGCCCTTAACATGCATGTAGTAACTCCTCCTTCAAGGAAATTTCTCCAAGAAAAATACCGAAATGTTTGAAGTTATTCCTTCCTCATATCTAAAGTTATTTTCATGGTTAACTTCATGTATTGTTTTTCAAGCTACCACTGCTGCTGGAGTACAGTAATCACCTCCTGATGCTTCTTGTGTCTACTCATCGCTCTGCAATCTGCTCTAACTTAAGAGCCAAAAGGATGCTCTGCTCAGAGTCCTCCAGTGGTTTCCCGTGCCACACGGAGGTGAATCCACTTATCAGCTGTTTGACCACCTCTCTCAGGTCCCTTACATACGAAAGCTCCACTCCAAATTTAGGGTTGTTATGTGATTTTTTTTTTCTGCTGTTGTCCATTATATACCCGGCTTGTTGCCTCATTGCTGTCGGGTGGTACCCAAATGTCACTTTCTCAGCAGGTCCTTTTGTAAATGTCCCATCTGAAAATACAACCCCCAGGCTACTTCACTGCTTTAATTTAAAAAAAATTATTTTAAGTATATGGTTGCTTTGCATGCACATATATATGTACATCACATATATGACAGTGCCAGTGGAGGTCAGAAGAAGGAATTGGATCCCCTAAAACTGGGATTATAGTTGGTATGAGCCACCATGTGGGTGCTGGGTCTTCTACAAAAGCAGTGCATGCTCTTAACTGCTGAGTCATATTTCTAACTCCTGCTGTATTTTACTTGGGTTTTTTTTTTTTTCAGTGAGTGTTGTGGTGTGCATTTGAATGTGTGCATGTATGTATTGTTACTTTTTTTTTCTGTTATAAACACCATGACCAAAAGCAACTTGGAGACGAAGGCTTTATTTCGTTTTACAGGCTGCAGTCCAAACCTGGGTCCTCTGCAAGAGCAGCCAGTGACCTCAGTTGCTGAGCCACGTCTCCAGCCCTCTCCACCTTATTTTTCGGATACAGGGCCTCTCACTGAACCTGGAGTTCACTGTTTTGAGTAGACTACCTTGCCAGTGAGTCCCTGGCATCCACCCGTCCTTCTTCAGTACTAGTTACAGAACTGTGCCACCATGCCTTACTTTTTACACAGGTCCTGGGGATTTGAACTCAGATCTTTATCCTTGCATAGCAAGCACTTTACCTGCTAAGTCATCTCTCCAGCCCCCTGCGTGTTTTCCTCTGGAGCAATATCACTATCTGATATAATGTATAGTTTACAACTTGTAAATGCTTGTCTGCCTTGTGAATGTGGGTAGCTTGTTCACTAATGAATCTCAAACATTCAGAGCAGTAGCTAGTATACAGAAAATAGTTATGGAATTATTACAAAGATCTTGATAAGGTTGTATCATTATCCATCTTAATTGAAGATACAAAGTTATTTTCATATAACCTTTTCTGATCACAGTTTCCCTCCTTCATCCCCTAGATCCTCCACACTTCCCCACTCCTCCAGCTCCATGCCTTCTCTCTCTCTCTTTAAGAAAATAACAGGCAAGTAAAAAAAGACAAACAGGAATAAAACAAAATGAACAAACTAACAAACAGAAGAAAATGAAGAAACTAGGAAAGAGCATAAGAAAGGCATATATAAGCACATCCCCCACACAGACAAAACTTATAAAAACTCCAAATCATAAACCATATTATACAAGCAAAAGATCAGGAAGGTACAAAAAATTTCCCCAAAGTAAAACGAGACAAAAAAAAATCTCCAAAAATACCTTTTAGTTCATTTTGTGTTGGCCATTTACTGCTGGGCATGGGGCCTGCCCTTAAGTGTGATTTGTATGTCCAGTGAGACTCCCTTGGAGAAACTAATTTTCTCTTTGTGAGCAGTTGTTAATTGGAGTCCTATTGTGTCTGGAAAACACTGTTTCCTTGGTATCATCCATCCCTTCTGGCTGTTAAAATCTTCCCACTTCCTCTTCTGCATAGTTCCCTGAGCCTTGTGCGGAGGGATTTGATGAAGACATCCCATTTAGCATTAAGTGTTCCAAGGACTCTCACTCTGTGTACATTGTCCATTTGTGGATCTCTGTGACAGCTCCCATCTTCTGCAGGAGAAAGCTTCTCTGATGATGGCAGAGTCTGACACTGATCTATGGGTATAGAGGAATACCCCCCCACACACACACACCTTTTTTTGTTGTTGTTTTGTTTTGAAACAGGGTTTCTCTGTGTAACAGCCCTAGCTGTCCCGGAACCAGTTCTGTACACCAGGCTGGCCTCGAACTCACAGAGATTCACCTGTCTCTGCCTCTCGAGTGCTGGGATTAAAGGCATGCACCACCACTGCCCAATAAGGAATATCTTTAACAGTAATTTTATTGCTACATTCCTTTAGCAGAACAACAGTATTAGGTTTTTCCCTTAGGCCCATGTGTAAGTCTCAGGTTCTTGGCCACCTGGGCAGTGTCGGCCTGGGTTCCATCTCATGGAGAGGGCCTTAAATCCTATCAGATAGTGGTTGGTGACTCCCACAAGCTCTGTGTCATTATTGCACTAGCAGTATCATGCAGGCAGGTCACCACTCAGACCGAAGAGTTTCTCCTCTGGTAGCAGGCAGAGTACCTTCCAGTACCACAAAAGCAGCCAGTTGGGGTGAAAGCTCTAGCTAGGTACCATCTTCCCATGTTCAGTAAGATGGATAAGCATTGTCTTCAGCAATAGGGCCTTACCACCAACAGGTGGAGAGCAACCAATAGCCTTGGCAATAGCCTGAGTAGTTCTGGGGTTTTCACAGGGCCCCTTTGGCCAACAACTCAATTAAATGTAAGCCTGGTACTAGAAGTTTTATTTGGTGGTAAGATTGTTTAGTTGGGGCTTTGTCTACCCCATTACTTGATGATTTCATTTATATGTCTTCCATATATGTATATATCTTAAGAAGCGTCTACTGTAGTAGTTTCCATATGACCCCTCAAGTGGCCCTTAGTGTTAGCTGTCCCACCCTGAATTCTTCCCTTACTCCCATCTTCCACCCCCCTCTCCATTTACATTCCAGTCTCCCCATTATCTCCCCCCATCACTTTTTAATAGAATTTCACGTGTTCCAGCCTGGCCTCAAACTCATTATGTACCCGAATCCTCCTGACTCTGCCTCCAGAATGCTGGAATTACAGACATATATCTCCAAGCTGAGTTTATGTAGTGCTGGAGACTGAATCTATGACTTTATGCATGCTAGGCAAGCACTCTACCAACTGAGCCACAGCCCCTGAAAATAACCCCCCTTCCCCTCCAGATCCACTCCTTTTCTGTCTCTCATTAGAAAAGAACAAGTGATAACAACCAATGATGACAAAATATAACAAGACAGAACAAAACCCATCACACTGAGGCTGGACAAGGCAATCCAAGAGAAGGAAGAGCCTCAAGAGCAGGCATAAGAATCAGAGGGTGGTGGTGGTGCACACCTTTGATCCCAGTACTCAGGAGGCAGAGGCAAGTGGATTTCTGAGCTTGAGGCCAGCCTGGTCTACAGAGTGAGTTCCAGGACAGCCAGGGCTACACAGAGAAACCCTGTCTTGAAAAAAAAAAAAAGAAGGAAGGAAGGAAGGAAGGAAGGAAGGAAGGAAGGAAGGAAGGAAGGAAGCGAATCAGAGACCCACTCATCACACACTCAGGAGTCCCATCAAAACACTCAGCTGAAAGCCATAACAAGTATGCAGAGGACTGGTGCAAACCCGGGTCCGCTCTGTGCTTGCTCTCTCAGTCTCTGGGAGTTCACATGAGCCTTGCTCTAATAGGAGGAAATTAAATTGTGATATGTTCATGAATGGAGAAGCAGCACTTACTAAAAATTATATTAGCCATGAAAGTAAAAGGGATCAGTGGGAGTTGGGGGGAAAAAGAGGGTGGTGGGGGTGACTATGGTTAAAACACATTATAGACACATAGAAAATGTCATAATCAAACCCAGTACTACGTATAATTAATACATGCTAATTAAAATCTTTTAAATTATTTTAACATTTAAAGATTAATGATATGTGCTAGGCACGGTAGTGCCCACCTTTAATCCCAGCACTCAGAGGTCAGAGGCAGGTAAATTTCTGTGAATTTAAGTCCAGACCGGTCTCCACAGATAGTTCCAGCCTGCCAAGGTCCCCCATATACCTCCCCAAATGCTCACAATGTATTAAGAAAAAAAAAAAAAAAAAAAAAACAGCGAAGAATAAAGGACTCTGATTTTATTTTGAATATAAAGGAAGGGATACATACTAAAATTCTATCAATGGTTAAATGACTGGGTAGTGAGGTTAAAATATAAATTTTTCTTTTTTGTTAATCTTTTATATTTTGAATAATGTTGACAATAACATCTACTTTCACTTTATTTACTTTCTGTGGTACTGGGGATTGAACTGAGGGTCTCTCACAGACGAGTCAAGTGCTAGATTCACACCCCAACAATAACCTCTACTTTCAAGTTTTTAAAAAAAAATTCTCAAAAACTGTAAAGCTTTGAAGGGAAAATCCTGCTTCTTTCTATCCACTCCCAGCCTGAATAAACTTCCCACTTCAACTGGAGGTGTGATTTGCACATCTCTTTCGTCACTGATTATATCCTGCTAGTACTATGTATCTTCATTTCTTCTCTTAGGCCACATACTTTCTGAAGGCAAAAATCTATGCATTATCATTATTCTCAGGGTCTAAAAGACTGTCTCTATTTTCATGAATTATTTAAAACAAAAAACAAATTTAAAATGTTTTAATAATCATGAATGAGATATAGTGTTAGCAATACAATTTTCATTGAATTTTTTTTTCATGGCAGCTTTAAAATTTTTTTTTTTTTTTTTGGTTAAAGGCAGGGTCTTACTATATAGCCCTGGCTGTCCTGGAGTTCACTATGCAGACTGGGCTATCTTGAACTCAAAGAGTTCTACTTGCCTCTGCCTCTTGAATGCTGGAACTAAAGGTGTATGTAACTACACTCAGCCAGAAATGTATTTTCTGACGTAAGAGTGTTCTTGGTTGTCAGGTAGATTTCCTTCACTCATTTAGGGTCTCAATGACTTCTAATTTATGATTTCTTAGGTTACATAGTATATTCCCCATATCCTAACCATCTTTACTAATAATTGGTTTCTAATTTGTTAAATTATAAGTAAGATGAGGACATTGCAATGGTTGGTAAACAAAAATACAGGATGTACAATAAAGTATGAATTTCAGAGAATATATAGTTTCCACTATGAGTATGTCCCAAATATCACAGGGAACATACTTTCACTAAAATACTATGTGCTATCTAAAATTCCAATTTAATTGTCAATCCTATGTGGTAGCTGCTGACCCTACTTGGGATGTGATCAGTTCTATCTGACTTAAAAACTACTGAATCCCAAGAATCTCACAGGGCCAGTTTACTATGAGACAAACAGCTCTGTTACATCTAAGACAGACAGACACATCCAGAGAGCTGAGATTAGGGTGTCTGGGCTCTCAGATCGAGAAACCTCAGCACCTTGGAAGTTCAGCTTGTTTATGAGTTAGAGGTAAACAGGGAGGCGAGGTTAATGCATGCAGCTGAACATGGAGTCAGGGTTATCACACACAGAAAAACAAGGGGGCGGGGTTTATGCTGTACAGCTGGGTCAAGGGGACACACAAGTTCATCTCAGTGGAGCAGGGGAGCCGTCTTCAGAAGGAAGAAAGCCGTGCCGGACACTTTCTGTACACACTATCAACGCCCACACAAGCAAACGTTTTCCTAAAGTTAAACTCTCATTCTTTGGGTCATTCCCTGACCCATTTTTCATCCTTATCATTCAAAGAACAAAATTCAAAATATCTTAGCTGGGCACATGGAACCTTTCAGGAAGGTGCCCAGCTTCTGTTCTCACCACTCTTCCACACAGAGGCCCTGGCTCTCCTGCTCTTCTTCTCACCTCTTCACAAACCCTCACGTGGTCTCTGCTTTGCTCCCGTGTTATGAGAGTTAACTCTTCATCCTTGGTGCTCACACTGCTCTCTGCATCTTCTCCCAACACTTAATTTAATAGATATCCGCAATAAACGGTATTTTCCCATCACTGCCTCGTGCATTTCACTTTAAAATTTCTAAGACTGGAATCTGACTTACAATGGCATCCTACAGTGCTGCCGCCAGAAGGCAGTTCTGAATGAGTTGTCGAGCTGCAACATCTGACCGTCATGGTGCTTATTCCCAGTGGCATGACAATTGTCAACCCTCTGTTTTCAGTCAACCTGCCATGTAAAGAAGAGACTTTAAGTTGATCGCTGTCTGAAAACCATTCAGTGACACCTATTGGATCAAAAACTCTCAGAACAGACGCCAAGAGAAGAATTAGAAGAAAATACCAGAGATAAGAATGGAGTATTCTTAAAAAAAAAAAAAAATGCTCTGCCACTCACGCTCTTGACATTCATTATTATGGATGATTTCTAAGTGATGAGATACTGTTGTTTCGTAGTGTAACTTGCTGTAGTCCTACCCCACTGACCCCAAATGAAGATTCTTTAAAGTTATCTTATGTGGATAGGTATTTTGCCTGCACGTGTATCTGTGTTCCATGTGTGCAGTGCCCACAGAAGACAGAAGAGGGCACCGGATCCCGTTGAACTGGAGTTACATATGCTTGTGCACAACATCATGGCTGCTGGAAATTGAACTCAGGTCCTCTGGAAGGGCAGCAAGTGCTCTTAACCCCTGAGACAACTCTCTAGCCCCCCACCCTAACGATGGTTGTTGACAATATAAGGTATCCCCAAACTGATGAAATATGGTACATTACCTTGAATTTTCCAAGTAATTCTTTAAAGATAAGCCTTATTATAGCGTGCTCCAGGGCTTCTGAGGACACTGTATCTCATTGTTTTACCTATTTCCTTTCTATTGAAATATAAAGTCTCTGAGAGCCTAGCACAGTGCCTGCCACATATTCCACATGCACCTAGTATTAGTTGAGCAAGGCCTAGTGATTCAGGCCTGTAGTCCCTTGGGAGACTGAGGCTAGGGGACAAGTTTAGGGCCAACGTGGGTTACAGAGGGAGTCTAAAGCTAGTGTGGGCAAGCTTAGTGAGACTCTGTCTCAAAACAAAAAATGTAAAATATAGATCAGTGATAGAGCTCATGCCTAGCATCTGCAAGGACCTTAGTTCAATCCCTAGTGGCACAGACACACAGACACACACACTGAAAGGATATCTGCAGAGTTCATGTTCTTCTATCAGAAAACCTGTCTACTTTGAATAATCCTCAACCTGGATAAGTCCACCCTGAAGGCTGACCTCGAACCGGTTGTGACTTCAACTACATTACTGTAAAACCCTGCTTAGCAGAAAGCTGTAATTTCTTTTTACTAGCATTTTTTGAGGACTTACATAATGTGTACAGCCAAAACTAAGTTTCCTTTTATGTATATTATCTTATTACCTTGTTTTGTGTAATTTCACATCCAATTTTATGCTTGCTACATTTTTTCTTATGTTCTCAACCTCACTATCATGACCTAAAAGGAGATAGACCTGCAGAGAGCTGCGGAAGTGATAAGACAGTCAAATGCAACTTTTACATTACTTTGGATGAGCACTGGGTTCATCTGATTGTTCTATTCAGACGTCTGTTGCTAAATTTCTTACAAGAAGACATAAACAATGTCTAAGTTCTCAATGACAAAATGATGCTTGAGTTCACCAAAGTTAACTGTGGGGAGCCAATGAGTTTATTCAACTTCCTTACATAGATGAGTGGTTACTTACAGGTGTGTAGGCCTCCCTCTTGTCTTCCCGGGATTATATATACTCTAGCCCCTCCCTCAGGCCATGTGCAATTAAAACAGAGTTGGGTACAACAGGCGGTAGAGCAGCTGGACAGTCAGGTGAGAATATCATGCCTTCTCGGTCCCTCTGTGCTGGGCTGTAAACCATAAACAAGCCCAACTGGGATGATCTGCAAGGGAGTGCAGCTGAATGACCAAATTGGGGGTTACTTGGCTCAGAGGACAGTCACTCATGACAACGGCACATCCAGATATCAAAAGTCAAGTCATTGGCACATAGTTACTTTAAAAGTGTTACCCTGCTTGTTGGTTTAAAGTGATTTGAAAGGTTTCTGGTTGGATTTCATGAAAGAATATAACTCACAAGTTCTTAATTCTGACAGAACAGTTCTACTTGAACGTTTTGGTTGTTGTTTAAGTCAGAGTCAGCATGCTTTCAGTTTTCCATATAGTTATTCCCTTTGAAAGTGGAGCAAGGACATTTGGATTGTACTTCCTATTTTTTTTTAAAAAAAATTGCTTTTATGTTTGTGAGTGTTCTGCTTCTATTGTGTGTGTGCCTGGTGCTCAGGGAGGCCAGAAGAGGATGATGGATTCCATGGAACTGGAGTTATAGACAATTGTGAGCTGCCATGTGGGTGCTGGGAACCAAACCCTGGTCCATGGTAAAGGCAAGTGCTCTTAGCCACCAAGCCACCTCACTGACTTCTGGATGCATTCCTTTAAGAACACCAGCAAAGACCTCTCCTCTCCCACGATGGCTCTAACTAGTGCCTCTCAGAAATAGCTTTCAGAACGTGCAGCACAGCCCTTGCAGACACCATAGTCTGGCACTTTAGCAACACGAGAGCTATTTCTTCAGTTGAATTTTAGGAAATACTCTGTTTGAGTTCAGGGACCATGTTTTAGGAATGTAAGCCTGAATATAAGTAGATGTCTTCAAGAACCCCAAGAAGAAAATGAATGAAGGAGAGATTCGCTGTGCTCATCTCTTGTTTACTTCAGGGCCAAAGCTCGTGGAGGAATGGTAGTGCTCTCCAGAGCCATTTGTGTTCTTGTTCTGTCTCTCTCTCTTTGCCAAATAGAGTTGAAGTTACACACATGTCACAAATCCACTATACAGATTGGTGATCACATTTAGCATTGTTTCCCTTTATTTTTTTTTAAACAAGTGCAGTAATTACAAGGGTGTGTGAAAAACACTACCAGATACCAGATACATATATAATTCTTGCACATTAAACATGTAGTATTGTGTATGTGCATGATGTATATGGGAGGGGTGCACGCCACATGATGTAAGTGTGAAGATCAGAGGACAACCTCATGGGGTCAGTTTTCTCCTTCTGCCATGTGTGTTATGAGACTCAAATTGAAATTGCCAGGCTTATGAGGCAAGTGTCTTTACCTCCTGTGCCACCTTGCCAGCTCTAAATATGGAGTTATTAATCAGCACTATTAAGATTCAGCTGAATAAATTTTTAAAATATGGAGACCAGGGTCTATCCCAATCCTAATTTAATTTTATTATTGCACTTGATATAGGTGATGCACATGAGCAACATCAAGCATGTGGAGCTCAGAGGGTAATTTTGTGGAGTATGAGCTCTCCGACCTTTAAGTGGGCTCCAGGGAGCAAAGGTAGGTCACTAGGAGGCAAGTGCTTTTACTCTCTCAGCCGTCTTGCTCATCCCCATCCTAATTCCGTTGAATCGTCTTTCTCTGGATATGGACTCTTGTATGTGTGAAGGCTCTAGAGGCAATGCTGATGTGTAAATCTTGGCTAAGAACTGCTTTTAAACCATCATCAACCAATGATGAAATTGTGAACCGGAGTCACTTCAGAATAAAGGTGGCCTGTTTCACCATTTTGTCTTAGGATTGATTGATTGTGAACATTTCCTGGTTTCTGACTATGTATCTGCTGCCTATCTCTTGCCTTGTCATTTAGAACTTCCGGGCTGAAAACTTGATCTTTGGTCCCCAGGGCCATCACAAGCATGGGTTCTGGCTATTTGCTTCAGGTTAGTTCTTTGGACTTGGCTTCCCTCATCTTTGCAACTGTCTCCACCACACACCTCCAGGACAACCCTAGTAGGACAACCTGCCCACGGCACTGGGTCAGGGAGGAACTGCCATGGGTCTACTGGAAAGTGATTTCAAATAATTGTAAAAGCTACAGTGTCACATCAGCAGACTCCTTTGATTTCCTGCAAACATGGTTTTGTTTTAGTACCCCCCAACAAAACGGACCTAATATAGAGTAGGAAAATTCTTTCTCTGGACTAAAGGTGTTCTGTTATCTGGGCCTGGCTATCAGCAATGCTGTTCTACCTTTCTTCCATTTTTAGTGGCCTGTTTTTTTTTTTTTTTTTCCCCCTTCTTCCTTCTTTTCACCAGCAACTGCTGCTTCTTTAACTCATACAGGACTCATATTATTCCACAATACACAGGAAATAAGACATTCTTATGGCTCTAAAGGAGTCTGTTTTCAGACAGGCAGGGCCCCCCCACACCTGAAAAGCGTGGTAAAAAAAAATGAGACTAATTCTGTGAAAATTATGCTTTCCCATGAAAAGAAAAAAGGCATGGCTGTGATGACAACTTGTCATCGATCCCTCATTAGGATCTAGACTCTCAAGAAGTGCTAAACACAAACCTTGGAAACTACTACTATCACCCCAGTTGAACAGGTTTCTTTTTCTTCCTGAATCATGGTAATCATTTTCTGATTTTCAATGTCTTTATATTTTCTTAGACTATCACAAACTCTGAAGTCATGGTCCTCATTTTTTCATATATTAATTCCCACCAGCCCTAGGCATAACATAATTCTGCAGCAAATACTGGCTGGTGGCTCATCATTTTTTATAGTCTTAACCTCTAATGATCTCATGCCTCTCCTATGGTTCATTCCCACAACACAGTACGCTACAATTTATTGTTAATAAATTAAAAACTTTTTTTCTGAAACATTAGGAAAAGCTCAAACAACAAAGGCAGATTATTTTTTAAAAAGTGCCACAAGCATGCCACTTCAGTTGCCCAGCAGCCCAGAATCTCAGCATAGAGAAAATCCGGAAATGCAGGGCCGGTGGGAGAGGCCCTATAAATACCTACAGTCTAACAAGGCCTCTATGTCCCAAATTCAACTTGTCTATCAGGCAGCGTCTTGCAGTTTTCCAACTACATTTGAGAACAATTCTTCGGACTTGGGGGCGCAGATCGAAGACTTCAGGTAATGTGACATGGGCAGAGAATGTTTTCTGACACAATACTGGCAGGGACTGAAAGGCGGGTTTCCGGGAAAGCTATTCTCTGGGTCACCTGCGCAAC